>OX155895.1:65640071-65887571 GCA_944588485.1 Phosphuga atrata
CAGGGCTCGCCCAGGTCCATTTCCGGTGTTCGGCTTTCTTAAAAAAGGTATTCATAGCATTCATACGATGTTCTAAAAGGAATTGCAGTAAGGTGTTTCCCCTATCATTTCTTTCTCCTATCCCGTATTGTCCGAGGGAAATTTCGCTGTCGTCTTGCTTCTTACCCAGCTTGGCGTTTAAATCTCCAACTATTAGTGTGTAGTATGTTGGAGTTTTTGACATTGCAGAGTAGATGTCTTCATAGAAGGTCTCGATTTCTTCCTCTGTGTGTGTGGATGTTGGGGCATACACTAGGATGATCTTTATGTTATATCTTTGGTTTAGTTTCAGTATTATAAAGCATACTCTGGGGCTTATGCTCTCTATGTATAGGATCTGTTTTGTGTGTTTTTTATGTATTATGAAACCTACTCCTCCATCGGAGCTCTCTTCGTTTCCTCTGTAATATAAGGTATTTCCTGATTTTAGGGTAATCTGCTGTTCTCTTCTTCGTATCTCAGCCAGACCTACTATATCCCAGTGAATTTGGTTTAGTTCTTCTTCGAGTTGGAGTACTTTTTCTTCGCTGGAAAGCGTTCTCGTGTTATAAGTACAGATGTGCAGTGTACGTCGTTTGTTTTGGTAGCCTGTTGTTTCCCGGTGATTCTTTGCACCCTTTGACCGCTGCTTGATCCAACCGCTACCTTGGTTGAGTGCTAGCGGTCCGCAGGGGAATAAGGGCCGCGTTCTTGTTGTATCTTTCATATTAAGAGGGGTTCAGCCGTTACCTATCACGCTGGCCAATGCGGGTTGATAGGGGTCGTCGGGGAGTATCATTTCCTTTACACCCGTTTTGACGGTTATTCCGCCGTTACTCGGTCGTCAGAGCCTCGTTTGTTACGTAGCAGGGTGCGCCGGATGACCGAGGTCATCGCTCGTGCAGATGAGGTTGACATTTGGGGTGGTATGTGACCTTTTTTACCTTCTCCCCCTTACACCCCGTTATTCTCTTATAAAAAAACGCCAAAAACCAATGTTACCCCAATGAGCAATCGATTCGAGTGACTGAAACCTGCTCTGAGGTTGAACTACAAGCTCTACTTGATCACACTGCATTTCATTTATATAAATACGTAGCAGAGGTTATAGAAACTTGTTCACAGGAAGAGAAGCAAAACATGGTTTTAATTTCAAAATGGGGCTGTGATGGAGCGCTGCAGTCGCAATATAAACAAAAATTTGAAAATAATGCCAGTGACGCAAATATTTTTCAAAGCTCATTTGTGCCCTTAAGATTAGTCATAATGATTGATGGAGATAAAAATCATATGGCAAAACCCAGTCCCGTCCTCTGTCAGATTCATTAATTAATGAATCAAAAGATGTAACTAAAAATGAAATAGCGTACATCAAAAATCAAGCAAATTTAAAAAAAAACACAATTGTCTACATCTAATGGATTAAGTAAAATAACGCATAAAATGATATTGGCAATGATGGAATGACGGAAAAGTATGCAATGCTGCAACTGATACAGCATGCACTATGTTATATTTGCGGACAGACTTCCAAAAATTTGAATAAATTAATTGTAGCAGAGGAAGTCAATGAGGAAGCAAGTTAAGTTTGGACTCTCGATTCTTAATGCTAGAATTCGTTTCTTCGAGTTGCTATTACATTTAGCTTATAAATTATCCCTGAAAAAGCGGCAAGCGCGAACAGCCGAAGAAAAAAAGATTGTTAAAGAAGAGTTAAAGAAGAAAAAAAGAAAGAAAAAAGAGTTAAGAGTGTTAAAGAAGAAAAAAATTCAAACAAACTTTAAAGAAGAAATGGGTCTGCTCGTAGACATTCCCACGCCAGGATTTGGGAACACTAACGACGACAATACGTCCAGAAGATTTTTTGCTGAACGGAATGTTCTTCTCGAATCACAGGCATAAATATAACTTTAATAAAACGATTAAAAGTAATCTTAGAAGTAATTTCGCGTGGCAACAGCATTGATGTTAATAAATTTGGAGCTTTTGCACATAAAACTGCAAAAATGTATACAAATAAAATTTTGATGCATGGTGCCAAAATCATATCTACTGCAATTCTGAACATGAACACGAGCAGTTAGAGTTTGACTAATGACATGTTTTGATCGCAAATATGTTAAGTTTTTTTTTAAATAAATATCTAATATCAATAAACTTTTTCTTTCATTCGATGACATTGCAAAAATGCGAAAAATAGTTTTGACCGGTTTTATTATACGAATACTCCTCTGTGCGCCGTCCCCATTGGAGGCGGAGCGTTCAAATGTGGTCAAAGGGTACTTCTTGTGGAGACCCACTTACTATTCAGTAAAAGTTTAATTGAAATCCCAAATTTTCTCGCTATTTTTTAATATTTTCAAATTTTCTGATGAATTCGTGATGTTGAACTGGTCGGGTCTAGGTGTTGAAAGTAATGTATGCTCATAACTATAAGAATAAGACTTTTTACCATGGTCAAATACCTAATGTTGATCTCAGTAGATTAAGTAAAGTTTATTATGTTAGATTTAATAAAGTTAAATACTAAAATTCTATCTGTGAAATTTAACTAGTTACCTTCACAGTACTAGATTTTGAATTGTTTGTTTAATACACTCGATTATCCTGGAAACAGTCCATTTTGGAAAGCAAAGGGAAAATTATCCTGCTCGGATCAACCGAATTTCCATCGATCCGACCGGATCCGGCCGGATAGATGGAAATTCGGCCGGATCCGGCCGGATTAAAAATGGCACCTGTTTGCAAACACAATACAAATGATATATCATGATAACCATATTATCAGTTTTAATCTGTCGTCATTGAAATTTCTGAAATAAATAAACACTTGTAAAAATAAACACCTTTATTTAACAAACAAATACACAAATAAATTTGTTGTATTTTTTTTCTTTTATAAAAAAAAATTTAAACGTAAAAAATATTTACACATTAAAAGAGAAAAAAAACACGGGATATAATAATCTTTACACCATTTAAGCAGATTCATATATAAAAAATATATTTTAACACGTAGTACTAGTCTAAATTCACAAGGGTATTTACAGATGAGTATAATGACGGTATTAGACTAATCTAATCTCGATGAAAAGTATAATTGGTGGAAAAGGAACTGATAAAAACCGACTCAAAGCGCAATATATAATAATTATAATAACAGTGTGTATATTAAAAGTAGAAGCTAAAGCTATAGCTATTCAGTTTTTTTTTTGTTTAGTAAAAAAAAATAATAACATGTATCAGTCTTATAAGTACAGCACGAAAATATTGGCACGTTTAAGAAGAATTATCACGATGTCTGTTTATGTGCTCTCCTTTTCCTCAACTCTACAAAACAGAAAAAAATATATCACAGATTTTGTCCACGCTTTTTTATGAAAAAACAGTTTCATAGTTTTAAAAAAATATTATATTTGTTTTTCTTCACCAATAGGGATTATTGTTGTCGAGATGGGTCCAGCTGGCGAACTCTCCCCACGTATCGACCTTGGCGTGAAAAATATCTTTCGAGGACTTGATTGTTAGTGTGAGCTTGGGGTCGCGTTTACCTTTAGTCTTCTTGCTTAGGCGGTAGTTTTCGTTGGAGTTATTGTCCCAGAACTCGAGACCTTCGCAGCGATAGCACACGCAGAACTCCAACGACTCAGATTCCCGAGGCAAACCCACTTGGAAGGAGAACGTGTCGTACAGAACGTAAACGCTGGAGGCCGCCGAGTTGGAAGCGAACGAACAATTCACGTCTTGGTGGGTCTTCCAATCGTCCGAAGAAACGCGCAAGAAAACCTCCTTCTCAAAGGTTATATTACTAACTTTGACCGTTCCCACCACCAACTCCTCACTCTCCTTAATAATAACGTTCTCCAGCGAAACTTTATTCGTATCGAGCTGTTTCCTAAACTTTACGTAATTTGAAGCCGGCTGCGAGAAGGAAACCTCCCAGGCTTCCCTTCTTTCCGCCACGGGTTCCGCACTAATCCCTTGCGTGACCTCCGCGAGAAACCGAAAGCTCCAAACGGGCGGAACGTTCGACGGTTCCGTCATCACTCTGACATGCGTTAAACTCATCCCGCGATCATCGGCAAACACAACTTTTTTCTTAAGGCGCGTAGGACTCACAGGGTCTTCATCTCCAGAGGACGAGGAATCTTCAGGCCGGATTACCAGACAGGGCCGCTTCGGACAGGCTTTCAGGGGCTTGCAGCGGAGGAAGGCGTCGTAGCGGGGGTGGTAGCTGCTCGGGGGGCTGTGGCTGAAGATAGGCGGGCTGTGCGACACCAACATCTCGTAGTCGTAGCCGGGCATCACTAACGAACACATCTGTACAACTGAAAATAATAAATAGCGTTTATTTAGGTGGTAAGTTGTTGGCAACTAGCTTTAATGTCAGGCTAATGCTATGTTTTATTGCTTTTTTCAATTGGACTCGGTATGTTTGTCTCACAAATTGTTGCTTTGAACTTCATACAAGCGGACTTTAAATAACTACAGCTGGACAGCCAACTGAATTGCTTGAACAATTGTTTACCAGAACATTGACAAACTTATTGATATAGTTTTAAATAGAATAGACGTACAAGACGATACAGACAAAACTGGACAGAAAAGAATAGACAGACAAAATTAGACAGGCAAGACTAGACAGACAAGACTAGACAGACAAGACTAGACAGACAAGACTAGACAGACAAGACTAGACAGACAAGACTAGACAGACAAGACTAGACAGACAAGACTAGACAGACAAGACTAGACAGACAAGACTAGACAGACAAGACTAGACAGACAAGACTAGACAGACAAGACTAGACAGACAAGACTAGACAGACAAGACTAGACAGACAAGACTAGACAGACAAGACTAGACAGACAAGACTAGACAGACAAGACTAGACAGACAAGACTAGACAGACAAGACTAGACAGACAAGACTAGACAGACAAGACTAGACAGACAAGACTAGACAGACAAGACTAGACAGACAAGACTAGACAGACAAGACTAGACAGACAAGACTAGACAGACAAGACTAGACAGACAAGACTAGACAGACAAGACTAGACAGACAAGACTAGACAGACAAGACTAGACAGACAAGACTAGACAGACAAGACTAGACAGACAAGACTAGACAGACAAGACTAGACAGACAAGACTAGACAGACAAGACTAGACAGACAAGACTAGACAGACAAGACTAGACAGACAAGACTAGACAGACAAGACTAGACAGACAAGACTAGACAGACAAGACTAGACAGACAAGACTAGACAGACAAGACTAGACAGACAAGACTAGACAGACAAGACTAGACAGACAAGACTAGACAGACAAGACTAGACAGACAAGACTAGACAGACAAGACTAGACAGACAAGACTAGACAGACAAGACTAGACAGACAAGACTAGACAGACAAGACTAGACAGACAAGACTAGACAGACAAGACTAGACAGACAAGACTAGACAGACAAGACTAGACAGACAAGACTAGACAGACAAGACTAGACAGACAAGACTAGACAGACAAGACTAGACAGACAAGACTAGACAGACAAGACTAGACAGACAAGACTAGACAGACAAGACTAGACAGACAAGACTAGACAGACAAGACTAGACAGACAAGACTAGACAGACAAGACTAGACAGACAAGACTAGACAGACAAGACTAGACAGACAAGACTAGACAGACAAGACTAGACAGACAAGACTAGACAGACAAGACTAGACAGACAAGACTAGACAGACAAGACTAGACAGACAAGACTAGACAGACAAGACTAGACAGACAAGACTAGACAGACAAGACTAGACAGACAAGACTAGACAGACAAGACTAGACAGACAAGACTAGACAGACAAGACTAGACAGACAAGACTAGACAGACAAGACTAGACAGACAAGACTAGACAGACAAGACTAGACAGACAAGACTAGACAGACAAGACTAGACAGACAAGACTAGACAGACAAGACTAGACAGACAAGACTAGACAGACAAGACTAGACAGACAAGACTAGACAGACAAGACTAGACAGACAAGACTAGACAGACAAGACTAGACAGACAAGACTAGACAGACAAGACTAGACAGACAAGACTAGACAGACAAGACTAGACAGACAAGACTAGACAGACAAGACTAGACAGACAAGACTAGACAGACAAGACTAGACAGACAAGACTAGACAGACAAGACTAGACAGACAAGACTAGACAGACAAGACTAGACAGACAAGACTAGACAGACAAGACTAGACAGACAAGACTAGACAGACAAGACTAGACAGACAAGACTAGACAGACAAGACTAGACAGACAAGACTAGACAGACAAGACTAGACAGACAAGACTAGACAGACAAGACTAGACAGACAAGACTAGACAGACAAGACTAGACAGACAAGACTAGACAGACAAGACTAGACAGACAAGACTAGACAGACAAGACTAGACAGACAAGACTAGACAGACAAGACTAGACAGACAAGACTAGACAGACAAGACTAGACAGACAAGACTAGACAGACAAGACTAGACAGACAAGACTAGACAGACAAGACTAGACAGACAAGACTAGAGACAGACAAGACTAGACAGACAAGACTAGACAGACAAGACTAGACAGACAAGACTAGACAGACAAGACTAGACAGACAAGACTAGACAGACAAGACTAGACAGACAAGACTAGACAGACAAGACTAGACAGACAAGACTAGACAGACAAGGACTAGACAGACAAGACTAGACAGACAAGACTAGACAGACAAGACTAGACAGACAAGACTAGACAGACAAGACTAGACAGACAAGACTAGACAGACAAGACTAGACAGACAAGACTAGACAGACAAGACTAGACAGACAAGACTAGACAGACAAGACTAGACAGACAAGACTAGACAGACAAGACTAGACAGACAAGACTAGACAGACAAGACTAGACAGACAAGACTAGACAGACAAGACTAGACAGACAAGACTAGACAGACAAGACTAGGACATACAAGACTAGACAGACAAGACTAGACAGACAAGACTAGACAGACAAGACTAGACAGACAAGACTAGACAGACAAGACTAGACAGACAAGACTAGACAGACAAGACTAGACAGACAAGACTAGACAGACAAGACTAGACAGACAAGACTAGACAGACAAGACTAGACAGACAAGACTAGACAGACAAGACTAGACAGACAAGACTAGACAGACAAGACTAGACAGACAAGACTAGACAGACAAGACTAGACAGACAAGACTAGACAGACAAGACTAGACAGACAAGACTAGACAGACAAGACTAGACAGACAAGACTAGACAGACAAGACTAGACAGACAAGACTAGACAGACAAGACTAGACAGACAAGACTAGACAGACAAGACTAGACAGACAAGACTAGACAGACAAGACTAGACAGACAAGACTAGACAGACAAGACTAGACAGACAAGACTAGACAGACAAGACTAGACAGACAAGACTAGACAGACAAGACTAGACAGACAAGACTAGACAGACAAGACTAGACAGACAAGACTAGACAGACAAGACTAGACAGACAAGACTAGACAGACAAGACTAGACAGACAAGACTAGACAGACAAGACTAGACAGACAAGACTAGACAGACAAGACTAGACAGACAAGACTAGACAGACAAGACTAGACAGACAAGACTAGACAGACAAGACTAGACAGACAAGACTAGACAGACAAGACTAGACAGACAAGACTAGACAGACAAGACTAGACAGACAAGACTAGACAGACAAGACTAGACAGACAAGACTAGACAGACAAGACTAGACAGACAAGACTAGACAGACAAGACTAGACAGACAAGACTAGACAGACAAGACTAGACAGACAAGACTAGACAGACAAGACTAGACAGACAAGACTAGACAGACAAGACTAGACAGACAAGACTAGACAGACAAGACTAGACAGACAAGACTAGACAGACAAGACTAGACAGACAAGACTAGACAGACAAGACTAGACAGACAAGACTAGACAGACAAGACTAGACAGACAAGACTAGACAGACAAGACTAGACAGACAAGACTAGACAGACAAGACTAGACAGACAAGACTAGACAGACAAGACTAGACAGACAAGACTAGACAGACAAGACTAGACAGACAAGACTAGACAGACAAGACTAGACAGACAAGACTAGACAGACAAGACTAGACAGACAAGACTAGACAGACAAGACTAGACAGACAAGACTAGACAGACAAGACTAGACAGACAAGACTAGACAGACAAGACTAGACAGACAAGACTAGACAGACAAGACTAGACAGACAAGACTAGACAGACAAGACTAGACAGACAAGACTAGACAGGACAAGACTAGACAGACAAGACTAGACAGACAAGACTAGACAGACAAGACTAGACAGACAAGACTAGACAGACAAGACTAGACAGACAAGACTAGACAGACAAGACTAGACAGACAAGACTAGACAGACAAGACTAGACAGACAAGACTAGACAGACAAGACTAGACAGACAAGACTAGACAGACAAGACTAGACAGACAAGACTAGACAGACAAGACTAGACAGACAAGACTAGACAGACAAGACTAGACAGACAAGACTAGACAGACAAGACTAGACAGACAAGACTAGACAGACAAGACTAGACAGACAAGACTAGACAGACAAGACCAGACAGACAAGACTAGACAGACAAGACTAGACAGACAAGACTAGACAGACAAGACTAGACAGACAAGACTAGACAGACAATACTGGACAGACAAGACTAGACAGACAGACAGACAGACTAGACAGACAAGACTAGACAGACAAGACTAGACAGACAAGACTAGACAGACAAGACTAGACAGACAAGACTAGACAGACAAGACTAGACAGACAAGACTAGACAGACAAGACTAGACAGACAAGACTAGACAGACAAGACTAGACAGACAAGACTAGACAGACAAGACTAGACAGACAAGACTAGACAGACAAGACTAGACAGACAAGACTAGACAGACAAGACTAGACAGACAAGACTAGACAGACAAGACTAGACAGACAAGACTAGACAGACAAGACTAGACAGACAAGACTAGACAGACAAGACTAGACAGACAAGACTAGACAGACAAGACTAGACAGACAAGACTAGACAGACAAGACTAGACAGACAAGACTAGACAGACAAGACTAGACAGACAAGACTAGACAGACAAGACTAGACAGACAAGACTAGACAGACAAGACTAGACAGACAAGACTAGACAGACAAGACTAGACAGACTAGACTAGACAGACAAGACTAGACAGACAAGACTAGACAGACAAGACTAGACAGACAAGACTAGACAGACAAGACTAGACAGACAAGACTAGACAGACAACTAGACAGACAAGACTAGACAGACAAGACTAGACAGACAAGACTAGACAGACAAGACTAGACAGACAAGACTAGACAGACAAGACTAGACAGACAAGACTAGACAGACAAGACTAGACAGACAAGACTAGACAGACAAGACTAGACAGACAAGACTAGACAGACAAGACTAGACAGACAAGACTAGACAGACAAGACTAGACAGACAAGACTAGACAGACAAGACTAGACAGACAAGACTAGACAGACAAGACTAGACAGACAAGACTAGACAGACAAGACTAGACAGACAAGACTAGACAGACAAGACTAGACAGACAAGACTAGACAGACAGACAGACAAGACTAGACAGACAAGACTAGACAGACAAGACTAGACAGACAAGACTAGACAGACAAGACTGACAGACAAGACTAGACAGACAAGACTAGACAGACAAGACTAGACAGACAAGACTAGACAGACAAGACTAGACAGACAAGACTAGACAGACAAGACTAGACAGACAAGACTAGACAGACAAGACTAGACAGACTAGACAGACAAGACTAGACAGACAAGACTAGACAGACAAGACTAGACAGACAAGACTAGACAGACAAGACTAGACAGACAAGACTAGACAGACAAGACTAGACAGACAAGACTAGACAGACAAGACTAGACAGACAAGACTAGACAGACAAGACTAGACAGACAAGACTAGACAGACCAAGACTAGACAGACAAGACTAGACAGACAAGACTAGACAGACAAGACTAGACAGACAAGACTAGACAGACAAGACTAGACAGACAAGACTAGACAGACAAGACTAGACAGACAAGACTAGACAGACAAGACTAGACAGACAAGACTAGACAGACAAGACTAGACAGACAAGACTAGACAGACAAGACTAGACAGACAAGACTAGACAGACAAGACTAGACAGACAAGACTAGACAGACAAGACTAGACAGACAAGACTAGACAGACAAGACTAGACAGACAAGACTAGACAGACAAGACTAGACAGACAAGACTAGACAGACAAGACTAGACAGACAAGACTAGACAGACAAGACTAGACAGACAAGACTAGACAGACAAGACTAGACAGACAAGACTAGACAGACAAGACTAGACAGACAAGACTAGACAGACAAGACTAGACAGACAAGACTAGACAGACAAGACTAGACAGACAAGACTAGACAGACAAGACTAGACAGACAAGACTAGACAGACAAGACTAGACAGACAAGACTAGACAGACAAGACTAGACAGACAAGACTAGACAGACAAGACTAGACAGACAAGACTAGACAGAAAGGACTAGACAGACAAGACTAGACAGACAAGACTAGACAGACAAGACTAGACAGACAAGACTAGACAGACAAGACTAGGACAGACAAGACTAGACAGACAAGACTAGACAGACAAGACTAGACAGACAAGACTAGACAGACAAGACTAGACAGACAAGACTAGACAGACAAGACTAGACAGACAAGACTAGACAGACAAGACTAGACAGACAAGACTAGACAGACAAGACTAGACAGACAAGACTAGACAGACAAGACTAGACAGACAAGACTAGACAGACAAGACTAGACAGACAAGACTAGACAGACAAGACTAGACAGACAAGACTAGACAGACAAGACTAGACAGACAAGACTAGACAGACAAGACTAGACAGACAAGACTAGACAGACAAGACTAGACAGACAAGACTAGACAGACAAGACTAGACAGACAAGACTAGACAGACAAGACTAGACAGACAAGACTAGACAGACAAGACTAGACAGACAAGACTAGACAGACAAGACTAGACAGACAAGACTAGACAGACAAGACTAGACAGACAAGACTAGACAGACAAGACTAGACAGACAAGACTAGACAGACAAGACTAGACAGACAAGACTAGACAGACAAGACTAGACAGACAAGACTAGACAGACAAGACTAGACAGACAAGACTAGACAGACAAGACTAGACAGACAAGACTAGACAGACAAGACTAGACAGACAAGACTAGACAGACAAGACTAGACAGACAAGACTAGACAGACAAGACTAGACAGACAAGACTAGACAGACAAGACTAGACAGACAAGACTAGACAGACAAGACTAGACAGACAAGACTAGACAGACAAGACTAGACAGACAAGACTAGACAGACAAGACTAGACAGACAAGACTAGACAGACAAGACTAGACAGACAAGACTAGACAGACAAGACTAGACAGACAAGACTAGACAGACAAGACTAGACAGACAAGACTAGACAGACAAGACTAGACAGACAAGACTAGACAGACAGACTAGACAGACAAGACTAGACAGACAAGACTAGACAGACAAGACTAGACAGACAAGACTAGACAGACAAGACTAGACAGACAAGACTAGACAGACAAGACTAGACAGACAAGACTAGACAGACAAGACTAGACAGACAAGACTAGACAGACAAGACTAGACAGACAAGACTAGACAGACAAGACTAGACAGACAAGACTAGACAGACAAGACTAGACAGACAAGACTAGACAGACAAGACTAGACAGACAAGACTAGACAGACAAGACTAGACAGACAAGACTAGACAGACAAGACTAGACAGACAAGACTAGACAGACAAGACTAGACAGACAAGACTAGACAGACAAGACTAGACAGACAAGACTAGACAGACAAGACTAGACAGACAAGACTAGACAGACAAGACTAGACAGACAAGACTAGACAGACAAGACTAGACAGACAAGACTAGACAGACAAGACTAGACAGACAAGACTAGACAGACAAGACTAGACAGACAAGACTAGACAGACAAGACTAGACAGACAAGACTAGACAGACAAGACTAGACAGACAAGACTAGACAGACAAGACTAGACAGACAAGACCAGACAGACAAGACTAGACAGACAAGACTAGACAGACAAGACTAGACAGACAAGACTAGACAGACAAGACTAGACAGACAAGACTAGACAGACAAGACTAGACAGACAAGACAGACAGACAAGACTAGACAGACAAGACTAGACAGACAAGACTAGACAGACAAGACTAGACAGACAAGACTAGACAGACAAGACTAGACAGACAAGACTAGACAGACAAGACTAGACAGACAAGACTAGACAGACAAGACTAGACAGACAAGACTAGACAGACAAGACTAGACAGACAAGACTAGACAGACAAGACTAGACAGACAAGACTAGACAGACAAGACTAGACAGACAAGACTAGACAGACAAGACTAGACAGACAAGACTAGACAGACAAGACTAGACAGACAAGACTAGACAGACAAGACTAGACAGACAAGACTAGACAGACAAGACTAGACAGACAAGACTAGACAGACAAGACTAGACAGACAAGACTAGACAGACAAGACTAGACAGACAAGACTAGACAGACAAGACTAGACAGACAAGACTAGACAGACAAGACTAGACAGACAAGACTAGACAGACAAGACTAGACAGACAAGACTAGACAGACAAGACTAGACAGACAAGACTAGACAGACAAGACTAGACAGACAAGACTAGACAGACAAGACTAGACAGACAAGACTAGACAGACAAGACTAGACAGACAAGACTAGACAGACAAGACTAGACAGACAAGACTAGACAGACAAGACTAGACAGACAAGACTAGACAGACAAGACTAGACAGACAAGACTAGACAGACAAGACTAGACAGACAAGACTAGACAGACAAGACTAGACAGACAAGACTAGACAGACAAGACTAGACAGACAAGACTAGACAGACAAGACTAGACAGACAAGACTAGACAGACAAGACTAGACAGACAAGACTAGACAGACAAGACTAGACAGACAAGACTAGACAGACAAGACTAGACAGACAAGACTAGACAGACAAGACTAGACAGACAAGACTAGACAGACAAGACTAGACAGACAAGACTAGACAGACAAGACTAGACAGACAAGACTAGACAGACAAGACTAGACAGACAAGACTAGACAGACAAGACTAGACAGACAAGACTAGACAGACAAGACTAGACAGACAAGACTAGACAGACAAGACTAGACAGACAAGACTAGACAGACAAGACTAGACAGACAAGACTAGACAGACAAGACTAGACAGACAAGACTAGACAGACAAGACTAGACAGACAAGACTAGACAGACAAGACTAGACAGACAAGACTAGACAGACAAGACTAGACAGACAAGACTAGACAGACAAGACTAGACAGACAAGACTAGACAGACAAGACTAGAAGACAAGACTAGACAGACAAGACTAGACAGACAAGACTAGACAGACAAGACTAGACAGACAAGACTAGACAGACAAGACTAGACAGACAAGACTAGACAGACAAGACTAGACAGACAAGACTAGACAGACAAGACTAGACAGACAAGGACTAGACAGACAAGACTAGACAGACAAGACTAGACAGACAAGACTAGACAGACAAGACTAGACAGACAAGACTAGACAGACAAGACTAGACAGACAAGACTAGACAGACAAGACTAGACAGACAAGACTAGACAGACAAGACTAGACAGACAAGACTAGACAGACAAGACTAGACAGACAAGACTAGACAGACAAGACTAGACAGACAAGACTAGACAGACAAGACTAGACAGACAAGACTAGACAGACAAGACTAGACAGACAAGACTAGACAGACAAGACTAGACAGACAAGACTAGACAGACAAGACTAGACAGACAAGACTAGACAGACAAGACTAGACAGACAAGACTAGACAGACAAGACTAGACAGACAAGACTAGACAGACAAGACTAGACAGACAAGACTAGACAGACAAGACTAGACAGACAAGACTAGACAGACAAGACTAGACAGACAAGACTAGACAGACAAGACTAGACAGACAAGACTAGACAGACAAGACTAGACAGACAAGACTAGACAGACAAGACTAGACAGACAAGACTAGACAGACAAGACTAGACAGACAAGACTAGACAGACAAGACTAGACAGACAAGACTAGACAGACAAGACTAGACAGACAAGACTAGACAGACAAGACTAGACAGACAAGACTAGACAGACAAGACTAGACAGACAAGACTAGACGAAGGAGACTTCTAGTCTTCAACATCCTCTAGATAATTTGGAAGCTAGAGGCCTACCAAGTTTTGTTATCCTATCTAGTCTAATACCGGAGATATGGATTCCTAAAACTCAGTCTATTTTGAGTAAAAACTTACAGGAACTTTATGCCAATAGATTGTGTTAGACTAGACTAGTTAGACTAGATTAGGTAGCGATCTATAGTGTTTACTAGCAATTAGATAGTTTATCAAGCTAGACTCAAGTCGATTGTTGTTATTCTACCTAGTCTAATACCCGAGATATATACTCGTAAAACTTAGTCCTTTTGAAGTAAATACTTACAAAAACTTTTCCCGATAGATTTTGTTCTAGACTAGGTAGCGACTTCTAGTTTTCACCATCGTCTAGAAAGTTTATTAAACTAGATGTCTATTAAGCTTCGTTATTTTACCAAGTGATATAGGCTGCTAAATCTTAGTCAATTTAGACTAAAAATGTATAAGATCTCTAATTTCGATAGCGTTAGCTGTTAACACAAATATTTAGTTTTATCCAAAACTTGTTTCCCACACTGTGTAAAACTAATCTAATCTACATTTAATCAATTTAACTAAGTGTTCAGTTAGTGCACTGGTTTTCTAGTTCTAGCCGAAAAACTAAATGCAACTCGCTTCACATTTTCGAAGATTTAATTTCATAACTTGTTATAATAACATTTTCATAAAAATGTTTGTTGAGTTAGCTAGACGTGTTGTAACCTAGTTTTAAACGTTGTAATTATTTGCGAATTTTGAAAATTCAAAAACAATTTGCATCTGCAAGATAAAACCAATTTGCATCACAATCTTCCAGACTAATTTACACGAGTCGTATACGAACTGCTTGATATACCTTGCCAAGTTTACTAAACTAGACTAATTTCTGAATCTTAATTCGTCCTCGCGTTCGCTTCCGACTTCCTTCACTGCATTTGCAACAACCACCTTGAAACACTTATTCCAAGTTCGCAACAAAATCTGCAACTAATCCAAACACGTGCAATCTTTAGTTTCGTGGATAGAAAGTCGGATAGTTGGTATAGTGTGTACCACGGGCGTAGTCAGGGTTTACTTTCGGGTGTGGGGTTTGAAAAAAATATAATAACGGAAATGCGCCAATTTATTTTCTAAAACTGACACACAAGGATTTCTAAACTTCCACATCTATCATGCTCTCTTGAAGAGAGTCGTCTCTCGTTTCTCCTTATTTGAATCTAATATTTTTATTATATTTTGCATATTTCGGCAGTTCGGGGACAGGGGGTTGAACTCCCAAAACCCTTCCCTGGCTACGCCTATGGTATATACAACTCAAAGTCTTTAAGCTTTTACGGACGGATGTCAAGAATTTATTTAATGAATTTAAGACCGTTAGACGTTTCCGACAGTTAAGGATTTAAGTAGACTACAACTAGTAAATCCGATTTACGACTGTATACTGGATTTTTGTTAGACAATTAATGATATAAGTAGGGTAATACTAAGAAATCCTATTGAGTTTTGTGACTGCAGATTTTCATTATGTGACCGTGTACTAATTTCCAAGATTTGGACCGACTCGGTCTTATCGAGTTAAGTGTGGAAAAATATCTGGTTACTCGACACGAAGCAACCAAGTGTTTTCGATAAATAAAAAATGTGTTTGTGAAACGCGTCAACGATTACATTTAAATCCAATCGAAACCTGATCGTGTGCGTAGCACAGGCGAGCTATTTAATTCAAGAGAGTTGTCACAATCAACGCCCAGATTCCGACAGATTATACAGGGTGTTGAATAAATTTCCGGCAAAAATTTTAGGGCGTGTTCTAGGGCTCTAAATAAGAAAAAAATGTATATAAAAATGTGTCCGAAAACGTGTCCAAAGTGAGGTACAGCCTTTAAAACGGGGTGGCCTCACATAACATTTTTGCTAATATCTCCGACGGAATTTATTTATCTCAGACAGATATTTATTATTTAAAAGGTGTCTCAAAGTCAAATTTGTAAAAGATATCTGCACTATCTGATCTAGTTGACCCTGGCTTAACCACCCTGAAATTGTTATAAAACTATAGAATGTCTTCATCTAACTTTTTAGCGTCTCCGCACTGCCACAGCTTAACAACAACAACAGTAGCTCCATGCTCCGTCCATATCTCTGATACCCGTCGCAATCGGAGCCATGTCAGACAAGACAAACGTTTAATTTTCGATTGCTAATCATTTCTTTCAGTTTTGCCCGTGTTTCTGGTGTTGTAAAATCTGCATTACCCAAAATTGTTGCACCTTCGATTGGAAAAAACTGTATCCCATCAATTGAGATAACTTTTCCAATTGGATTATTTGTCTTTTCCTATTGCGTTAACTCTTTGTACTGTGGCTTGAGTTCAAGATCCTGAAGCTGCTCCTCAGTCCACAATTTTTTGGCCAGGGCATAAAAATTTAAACCGATCATCCATTTCTTTCAACCGATTAGTTTAAATGCATTCTTGATTCAAATTTTGTGTGTACTCCTTATTGGTGCCGAACTACCGTTTGTGTGTATTTTCGTCTTGATAGCCAAGCACTGGCGGTACGTACGGGGAACGACCTTTGTATTTTTGCAAATATTTTTCCATGCACATTTAGCAAATGCTCGAGTGGATGAAATTGTTCGCAATCAAAAACTACACAGAAAAGGTACTCTTTGTTTCTGTCGATCAGGATAACAGTTTTCGAGACAAAAATTAAACGTATTTTTAGGGAATAAAGTGCGAGTTGTGACTCGCGCACCGAGGGTTCCGTGCAAACTTGTAATTAAGGTAGCCGATGAGGACCTAACTGTATGCAACCCATATGCTTCTGGTGCCAGACAATACCACGCAACAGATTAATGTATTTTCATAAGTTTCCAATTGTAAATTCGCATTTTTCTTGTAATTAAACTACATACTGACGGTTTTCAGATTTTTCCCTTTACATGTGCTGTAAGACACCGCTTCTTGCCAAATTTCATGATTCTAGGTCAACGGGAAGTACCCTATAGGTTTTGATTCCCTTGTGAAATCGCAAAATGTACGACATAAACGGTCATATCTTTTGATCGCGTTGACTTACAAGTTTGATTTTTTCACAGCTGAAAGAGACCGCAGACCCGAGTATTTGATACAAATTTCAATTTGTTACCTCTACGCGTTCCTGAGAAAGATGGTCTTGACAGACAGACAGACGGACAGACAGACAGACAGACGGACAACAAAGTGATCTACTATCCTATAAGTGATCCTATAAGGGTTCCGTTTTCGGTAGGGAACCCTAAAAAATAAGAATCCAGTCAGAAAACAAATAAACCTTTATTTCAGCTTGAATTAGCACAAAAACGTAATAGTTAATTCACGTTGTTCAAACTGCTATCCCTCAACCCCAACACAAGTTTCAGCACGTCGCAGTAATGATCTTCGAACACGTGCAAAAATTCCTGAATGGTTGCACATCCATTTTTCACACGACGCCGCAGTTCTGCGAGATACGCCACTTCCGTTTCATAGACTAAATTTGTTTAGTGACTCCAAAAAATGTAGTTCAAGGGGTTCAAGTCCGGTGACCTTGCTGGGCAAGCAACTGGACCACCTCGACCTATCCACTTTAATGGATCGGCGTTATGTAGATGCGCTCTCGCTAACGCGCTAAAATGTGCACCATCGTGCATGAACCACATTTGACGTCCAGTCAAAAGAGGCACTTCATCTAGCAACCCTGGCATAATCTCTGTTAAAAATGTCGATAAACTTCTCCTGTCAACCCACAATATACCCACAATAACCCTCAATAACCCACAATAACCCTCATAGATTATGGGGACCGATTAATACATTGCCAACAATACCACACCAGACATTAATGGAGAATCGTTGCTGATGAGCTCCGTCCATAACAGTGTGAGAATTTCCCAGCAGTGCATGTTATGGGAATTAATAATTCCATCATGTGCAAAGGTTGCTTGATCTGTGAACAGCACCTGACTCGCAAACAAAGGATCTTGGGCACGAAGTAGCAGCCATCGACTAAATTTTTGTCGATTAGGATAATCTGCTGGAGTCAATACCTGCACTTTTTTTATTGCGGCACGGCTGGAACTGCTGTTCGTGGAGAACCCGCCAAATTTTCGTATGAGGTACTTCCAACTTTTCGAGTACTTGTCGCTATATTTGTTATTTAAACGCATTAAAGTTAAACGCAATTGGTTCCAATCGACCGTGTTCCCTCGCCTATCGACACCATCAGGGTACCTTTCTTGTTAAAGTCGCCTTGCTTTAATTGCGTTTCCCCCAGCCAGACCATACATGAGCTGCTTGTCTGTGTACTCAGCATTAGTAAAAGCAAAACTTACAGAAAAATGTGACACTAAATGTTTTCTACGACGTATTGGCACAAAATGCCAAATTTGCTGCACTAAACATTTGTTCAAATCATTACATTTAAATTTCCCATGCGGGGATTTGCCAATTACCTCCATCGGGCGCGTCTCCATTGGAATTGGGGAACGCTCGCCGAGTCTTGACCCGGAGGATAGTGGAAAAATAAAATATCCACCGTGAAACAAAAATTAGACTGGTCCTCCAGTTTGGGCGATTTGCGACTTGCCTCCAGTAAAAAGTAAGCAATGCTCAAAGTGCCACGAATGGGCCTCGGAATAGGACGGACCCAAAGATGACTACACATGCGAGAAAACGGACAAAGACATGGAAAAAGCGAGATATATTACGTATAGGGATATGGAATATCAAGCCCTTCAATAATAAAGATCAAGAATTGCTGCTCGAGCTAGAACATCCAGAAAACAACTTTGTTTTAGTGCACAGGGGAGTAGGAAAAGAGGAGCAATCAAAAGAAGGAGTTGGATTACTATTCACGTCAAAATACAAGGATGCAATAACATAATGCCAGTACATAAACTCCCGAATACTACAAGTATCGATGACCACCAATGATACAAAAGTACACATTGTGGCCTTGTCATGCAAGCCTATGCAAGGAAGATAGGAATTCTTTAATCAACTACAGCGAATAACATACAACATACCAAACCACGAGAGTCTGATACTCTTGGTGGATTTTAACTCACGTGTTGGAAACAACAAGGAGTGAATAAGCGATTTAACTAAGACGCTTTAAATTCTAATGGAGAGCTACTAATAGAACTGTGCAGTCAACAGGAACTCCGCATCAATTGCACGTTCTTTCAACAAAAAGCCCAACAAAAAATATCGTTAGCAAACACCAGGGGACAGCAGTACACGATAGCTTATATAATAAGGAATCGGAAGATCCACCCAACACAGGCGATTGACGTGAAAACATTGAAGTCAGCAAACGTCAATACCGACCACAGCTTACTCATGGCCAAGATAAGTATCCATACAAAACTTAAAAAAAAACCGGCCAAGTGCGAGTTGTGTTTCGCGCACCGAGGGTTCCGTACAAACTTGTAAGTAAGGTATCCGAGGAGGACCTAACTGTATGCAACCCATATGCTTCTGGTGCCTGACAATATGTGTTGCGTACATTAGTGTATTTTCATAAGTTTCTAATAGTAAATTCGCATTTTTCTTGTAATTAAACTATATATTTACGGTTTTCAGATTTTTCCCTTTACATGTGCTGTAAGACACCGCTTCTTGCCAAATTTCATGATTCTAGGTCAACGGAAAATACCCTATAGGTTTTGATTCCCTTGTGAAATCGCAAAATATGCGACATAAACGGTCATATCTTTTGATCGCGTTGACTTACAAGTTTGATTTTTTCACAGCTGAAAGAGACCGCAGACCCGACTATTTGATACAAATTTCAACTTGTTACCTCTACGCGTTCCTGAAAAAATGGCCTTGACAGACAGACAGACGGATCGACAGACGGACAACAAAGTGATCCTATAAGGGTTCCGTTTTCGGTACGGAACCCTAAAAACCAGCCCAATGGGCACTAAAGACATTTCAGTTATTTGCTACGCAGACGTTGCAGCTATCATCGCCGACACTGTGAACAAGCTCCAAAAACTGCTGCACAAGTTTAATCAGATAGCCAAACATTTAAACATGTCCACATCAAAACATAAAACGAAATGCATGACAACATCAAAGGTCCCAATACGATGTAAATTACAGGTAGATTGCCAAATCATTGAACAAGTGATGGAATTCAACTACCTGGGGGTCGATATATCGGATTTTGGGGATATAAAATCAGGCGTCAGGCTGCCAGCCATGAAAGCACCAAGAGTTGCTGGATGCCTGAACGGGCTCATTTTTAAAAACAAATAGCTAAACATTCATACGAAATCAAGACTCAAGAAATACAAGACTGTAATCAGACCAATAGCTACATACACAGCAGAAGCTCGCCTGGTGACAACAACAAAAAGAATACTGGAGAGCGTGGAAATGTCGGTAATACGATAGATCAACAATTAAACCTTAATGGAAAGGATGAGGAGCACGCAGCTAAGGCAAATGTCCCACATGCAACCCATAAACGACTGGGTAGAGGAACGAAAATAATTGTGACGCAGCCACGAGGACCGGATGGACAACACCAGGCTGGTCCGAATAGCACGGGATAATTCCCCAAGAGGGAAAAGATGCCCAGGGAGACCCAGAAAGCGGTGGAGCGACAATACGTCCCACCTTGACCAACCATAGTGATGGATGAACAGGCAGGTTAGGTTAGGTTTATTAGAGTCCTGAACCGAAATCAAAAAGTTTGGTGACATGTGCCAAGCAGCAATAAACAAAACATTAACAATTATTTAATAAATGATGATTCGCCAACGCACATAGGTGTAAGGCAACAGAAGAAGAAGAGCGACAGAAACAAAGAGTACCTTTTCAGTGTAGTTTTTGATTGCGAACAATTTAATCTAGTCAAGCATTTGCTAAACGTGCAGATGGAAAAAATATTTGCAAAAATACAAAGGTCGTTCCCCGTATGTACCGCCAATGCTTGGCTATCAAGACGAAAAAAGCACAAACGGTAGTTCGGCAGCAGTAATGAGTGCACACAAAATTTGAAACAATTATCATTAGTTGCAGCTGAGATATTAGCAAAAATGTTATGTGATACCACCCCGTTTTAAGGGCTGTGCCTCATTTAGGAAGCGTTTTAAGACACTTTTTTATATAAACTTTGTTTAATATTTTGGGCTCTATAACACGCCCTAGAATTCCTGCCAGACATTTATGAAACACCCTGTACATTTATTAATTTTAATTTATATTTTTCTTAATTTTAATTATATTTCAATGTTGAAATGATTGTGGCTGTAAACATGCATTTTATTTCAATTTCCATTAACCAACATTGTTTACGGCGAGCTGCGGCGCAGATAATGCGCTGATCCTGACCTACACAATCGCCGCAACGCATCTAATCTCACTCGCTTTACAATTGTCTCAAGGTTCTATCTTTTAAAAAAAAATTGTATTAGTTAACCAATTTAAAAATAGGTTTACATACGTCTCAATCTGCAATCGCATTCATAGACGCTCGTCGCTATTTTAAACCCGTTTCGATTCTTTTATTCCTTGCAATAAATTACTCGGCAGCCTGTAAGCCCACGCAATCTGTTCGACTATATTTCCTTTTATTTTGACCTCCGTGCATGCTACATGCAACAATAATTAAGACTCGCTGTTGCGGCGTCTTAAATTGTTCACTTTGAATTATGCAAATAAAGCGGTGCATCTCACAATTCGGATACTACTATTTAATTTGATATACTTGTCCAATTAACTCTACCAATAATAACTAGTCCAATGTTTTGCTAGTAATTAGAAAACAAGTGCAAAACTAATTCCTTCAATTTAAACTACATGAAAATGCCTCTACGTCGATATATAAGTTGTCTAGTTAAGTTTATAAATAATTAGTGCACTAATTGGTAAATAAAGTTAGTATAAACAGCATTGATGTTTGAAATTCCAGCTAGCCATTTACAATTTGTGCGCAAAAATAACAACAAATTAGTATTTATAAAGGGTGTTCCAATAGGAGGTTTCATTTTCAATAGCCCGCTATTTTAACAGTTGGTGAAAATTTCGAGGTCAAAGTTCGCAAAAGTAAAGCATTTTTGGGTCGTCGTGAAGCACCTTCTTAGGGTTCGCACGAGAGTCTCGTTTCTGATCTCTATGAAGAAAATGTTACGGCTGCCCGGAACGAGGTCGGAAACGAGATTCTCGTGTGAAGCCCTAAGGAAAAAACCTTCTCGGCAAGCAATTGTGAAACTTTTGGAAAAGTTTGAGGTGTTGGGACAAGTTGGTGATGTCAAGAACCGAACTCGTGCACGTCGCTTAAGAACAACTGAGAATATTGCTGTTGTAGCCCATAGTTGAGAAAAACCCAGGTTTGTCCATTTCTCATCGATCTTTGGGATTTTGCATTTTGCAAACGACATTACACCGTATTTTGCATAAAGACTTCCGTCTTAAGGTTTTTAAAGTTCAATTAACACAAGAACTCACGCCTACTGACCAACAAAAACGTCGTGTTTTTGTTGATTGGGTCCTTGAAATGCAACAAACTAATCCGGAATTTCATAGGAAAATCATCTTGAGTGATCATGCTCATTTTCACCTCGAAGGTTAGGTTAACAAGCAGAATTGTCGCATTTGAGGCAGGGAAAACTCAATAATTACTAGAAATGTAGCCTCTCCATCCTCCATGTGTGAATGCTTGGAGCGACGGAGTCATTGGACCTTACTTTTTCGAAAATGAGGCTGAAACAACTGTTACGGTGAATGGATTGCTCTATCGAAGGATGATTAATGATTTTGTATAGCCGGAATTGGAAGATAATGATGTGGACGACGTTTATTTTCAAGACGGCGCTACGTGCCACACAAGCAACGATACCATCGCCTTTTGCGTGAAAAGTTTTCTGACCGTGTGATTTCTCGAAGACTCTATCACAATTGCTCACCGAGATCTTGTCATTTAACAACTCTACTTTTTTTTTGGGGCTACGTAGAAGATAAGGTCTATGCCACAATCGATTCAACAGAACTCAAAGATGGTATTCGTGAAGTCATCGCGAACATACAGCCGCAAAAGTGCGAATTGGTGATGGAAAATTTAATGGCCATTTGACTAATATTGTTTTCCATTATTTATGGCATACCCTCCTCTTTACAATTGAAAAAACATCGGATGACTTCGCTTAAAAATAATCATTTTCTTTTACAAATCAAAATGAAACCTCTTATTGGAAGATCCTATAGAAAAACAAGTACAAAGTTTGCAGCAGCAATTAGCTACCAGTCTGCGCAAATATTTACAAACGTTGTTACCTCAACAACAAATTACTTAACAATCGCTAATTGTTTACATACTAAAAGTAGTCTCACTAGTTCAGACTATTTAGTTTAGTCTTATCTGTTTAGTCCAGTTTGTTCAGTTTTGACAGTCTAGTCTAGTCTGTCTAGTCTGTCTAGTGTGTCCGGTCTGTTCGGTCTGTCTGGTATGTGTGGTATGTCTGGTATGTCTGGTATGTCTGGTATGCCAGGTATGTCTGGTCTGTCTGGACTGTCTACTATGTCTGGTCTATCTGGTATATCTGGTCTGTCTTGTATGTCTCGTATGTCTGGTTTGTCTGGTATGTCTGGTCTGTCTGGTCTCTCGGGTCTGTCTGGTATGTCTGGTCTGACTGGTATGTCTAGTATGTCTAGTCTGTGTGGACTGTCTGGTATGTCTGGTAGGTCTGTTATGTCTGGTATGTCTGGTCTATCTGGTCGGTATGCCATGTCTGGTATGTCTGGTCTGTCTGGTCTGTCTGGTCTGTCTGGTCTGTCTGGTCTGTCTGGTCTGTCTGGTCTGTCTGGTCTGTCTGGTCTGTCTGGTCTGTCTGGTCTGTCTGGTCTGTCTGGTCTGTCTGGTCTGTCTGGTCTGTCTGGTCTGTCTGGTCTGTCTGGTCTGTCTGGTCTGTCTGGTCTGTCTGGTCTGTCTGGTCTGTCTGGTCTGTCTGGTCTGTCTGGTCTGTCTGGTCTGTCTGGTCTGTCTGGTCTGTCTGGTCTGTCTGGTCTGTCTGGTCTGTCTGGTCTGTCTGGTCTGTCTGGTCTGTCTGGTCTGTCTGGTCTGTCTGGTCTGTCTGGTCTGTCTGGTCTGTCTGGTCTGTCTGGTCTGTCTGGTCTGTCTGGTCTGTCTGGTCTGTCTGGTCTGTCTGGTCTGTCTGGTCTGTCTGGTCTGTCTGGTCTGTCTGGTCTGTCTGGTCTGTCTGGTCTGTCTGGTCTGTCTGGTCTGTCTGGTCTGTCTGGTCTGTCTGGTCTGTCTTGTCTGTCTAGTCTTGTCTGTCTAGTCTTGTCTGTCTAGTCTTGTCTGTCTAGTCTTGTCTGTCTAGTCTTGTCTGTCTAGTCTTGTCTGTCTAGTCTTGTCTGTCTAGTCTTGTCTGTCTAGTATTGTCTGTCTAGTCTTGTCTGTCTAGTCTTGTCTGTCTAGTCTTGTCTGTCTAGTCTTGTCTGTCTAGTCTTGTCTGTCTAGTCTTGTCTGTCTAGTCTTGTCTGTCTAGTCTTGTCTGTCTAGTCTTGTCTGTCTAGTCTTGTCTGTCTAGTCTTGTCTGTCTAGTCTTGTCTGTCTAGTCTTGTCTGTCTAGTCTTGTCTGTCTAGTCTTGTCTGTCTAGTCTTGTCTGTCTAGTCTTGTCTGTCTAGTCTTGTCTGTCTAGTCTTGTCTGTCTAGTCTTGTCTGTCTAGTCTTGTCTGTCTAGTCTTGTCTGTCTAGTCTTGTCTGTCTAGTCTTGTCTGTCTAGTCTTGTCTGTCTAGTCTTGTCTGTCTAGTCTTGTCTGTCTAGTCTTGTCTGTCTAGTCTTGTCTGTCTAGTCTTGTCTGTCTAGTCTTGTCTGTCTAGTCTTGTCTGTCTAGTCTTGTCTGTCTAGTCTTGTCTGTCTAGTCTTGTCTGTCTAGTCTTGTCTGTCTAGTCTTGTCTGTCTAGTCTTGTCTGTCTAGTCTTGTCTGTCTAGTCTTGTCTGTCTAGTCTGTCTAGTCTTGACTGTCTAGTCTTGTCTGTCTAGTCTTGTCTGTCTAGTCTTGTCTGTCTAGTTTTGTCTGTCTAGTCTTGTCTGTCTAGTCTTGTCTGTCTAGTCTTGTCTGTGTAGTCTTGTATGTCTAGTCTTGTCTGTCTAGTCTTGTCTGTCTAGTCTTGTCTGTCTAGTCTTGTCTGTCTAGTCTTGTCTGTCTAGTCTTGTCTGTCTAGTCTTGTCTGTCTAGTCTTGTCTGTCTAGTCTTGTCTGTCTAGTCTTGTCTGTCTAGTCTTGTCTGTCTAGTCTTGTCTGTCTAGTCTTGTCTGTCTAGTCTTGTCTGTCTAGTCTTGTCTGTCTAGTCTTGTCTGTCTAGTCTTGTCTGTCTAGACTTGTCTGTCTAGTCTTGTCTGTCTAGTCTTGTCTGTCTAGTCTTGTCTGTCTAGTCTTGTCTGTCTAGTCTTGTCTGTCAAGTCTTATCTGTCTAGTCTTGTCTGTCTAGTCTTGTCTGTCTAGTCTTGTCTGTCTAGTCTTGTCTGTCTAGTCTTGTCTGTCTAGTCTTGTCTGTCTAGTCTTGTCTGTCTAGTCTTGTCTGTCTAGTCTTGTCTGTTTAGTCCTGTCTGTCTAGTCCTGTCTGTCTACTCTTGTCTGTCTAGTGTTGTCTGTCTAGTCTTGTCTGTCTAATCTTGTCTGTCTAGTCTTGTCTGTCTAGTCTTGCCTGTCTGGTCTTGTCTGTCTAGTCTTGTCTGTCTAGTCTTGTCTGTCTAGTCTTGTCTGTCTAGTCTTGTCTGTCTAGTCTTGTCTGTCTAGTCTTGTCTGTCTAGTCTTGTCTGTCTAGTCTTGTCTGTCTAGTCTTGTCTGTCTAGTCTTGTCTGTCTAGTCTTGTCTGTCTAGTCTTGTCTGTCTAGTCTTGTCTGTCTAGTCTTGTCGGTCTAGTCTTGTCTGTCTAGTCTTGCCTGTCTAGTCCTGTCTGTTTAGTCTTGTCTGCCTAGTCTTGTCCGTCTAGTCTTGTCCGTCTAGTCTTGTCCAGCTAGTCTTGTCCGTCTAGTCTTGTCCGTCTAGTCTTGTCTGTCTAGTCTTGTCTGTCTAGTCTTGTCTGGCTTGTCTTGTCTGTCTAGTCTTGCCTGTCTAGTCTTGTCTGTCTAGTCTTGTCTGTCTAGTCTTGTTTGTCTAGTCTTGCCTGTCTAGTCCTGTCTGTCTAGTCTTGTCTGCCTAGTCTTGTCCTTCTAGTCTTGTCCGTCTAGTCTTGTCCGTCTAGTCTTGTCTGTCTAGTCTTGTTTGTCTAGTCTTGTCCGTCTAGTCTTGTCTGGCTAGTCTTGTCTGTCTAGTCTTGCCTGTCTAGTCTTGTCTGTCTAGTCTTGTCTGTCTGGTCTTGTTTGTCTAGTCTTGCCTGTCTAGTCCTGTCTGTCTAGTCTTGTCCGTCTAGTCTTGTCCGTCTAGTCTTGTCCGTCTAGTCTTGTCCGTCTAGTCTTGTCCGTCTAGTCTTGTCTGTCTAGTCTTGTTTGTCTAGTCTTGTCTGTCTAGTCTTGTCTGTCTAGCCTTGTCTGGCTAGTCTTGTCTGTCTAGTCTTGTCTGTCTAGTCTTGTCTGTCTAGTCTTGTCTGTCTAGTCTTGTCTGTCTAGTCTTGTCTGTCTAGTCTTGTCTGTCTAGTCTTGTCTGTCTAGTCTTGTCTGTCTAGTCTTGTCTGTCTAGTCTTGTCTGTCTAGTCTTGTCTGTCTAGTCTTGTCTGTCTAGTCTTGTCTGTCTAGTCTTGTCTGTCTAGTCTTGTCTGTCTAGTCTTGTCTGTCTAGTCTTGTCTGTCTAGTCTTGTCTGTCTAGTCTTGTCTGTCTAGTCTTGTCTGTCTAGTCTTGTCTGTCTAGTCTTGTCTGTCTAGTCTTGTCTGTCTAGTCTTGTCTGTCTAGTCTTGTCTGTCTAGTCTTGTCTGTCTAGTCTTGTCTGTCTAGTCTTGTCTGTCTAGTCTTGTCTGTCTAGTCTTGTCTGTCTAGTCTTGTCTGTCTAGTCTTGTCTGTCTAGTCTTGTCTGTCTAGTCTTGTCTGTCTAGTCTTGTCTGTCTAGTCTTGTCTGTCTAGTCTTGTCTGTCTAGTCTTGTCTGTCTAGTCTTGTCTGTCTAGTCTTGTCTGTCTAGTCTTGTCTGTCTAGTCTTGTCTGTCTAGTCTTGTCTGTCTAGTCTTGTCTGTCTAGTCTTGTCTGTCTAGTCTTGTCTGTCTAGTCTTACCTGTCTAGTCCTGTCTGTCTAGTCTTGTCTGCCTAGTCTTGTCCGTCTAGTCGTGTCCGTCTAGTCTTGTCCGTCTAGTCTTGTCCGTCTAGTCTTGTCTGTCTAGTCTTGTCTGTCTAGTCTTGTCTGGCTAGTCTTGTCTGTCTTGTCTTGCCTGTCTAGTCTTGTCCGTATAGTCTTGTCTGTCTAGTCTTGTCTGTCTAGTCTTGTCTGTCTAGTCTTGTCTGTCTAGTCTTGTCTGTCTAGTCTTGTCTGTCTAGTCTTGTCTGTCCAGTCTTGTCTGTCTAGTCTTGTCTGTCTAGTCTTGTCTGTCTAGTCTTGTCTGTCTATTCTTGTCTGTCTAGTCTTGTCTGTCTAGTCTAGTCTTATTTGCCTAGTCTAGTTTTGTCTGTATAATTGAGTCTGTATAATTGAATCTAGTTTTTGCAAATGTTTCAAGTTAGCATAAAATTAGCATAAAAACTTAACTTGGCAACAAGCTTGTTATCTAACAATATCCAAGTTATCCATTCATACTGAAAGGCGAAGGCGATAAAAAAAACTTGTCAAGTTATTGAAAAGCATTCGCTTGTGTTGGAGTTGATAAGTCGTCGGTAGTGTGAACCGTTGATTGTGAAAATAAAATCGCAAATTTCTGTCGTTTTTTGCTCGGACTTGCATGTCGAGAGGAAAATTAAAATAAATTCTGCTTAGTGCAGGTCGTTATCCTTGTCCGCCGTGTCCGTGAGATAGTTTTTAGTCGTGTGGAATAGCGAAGAAAAAGGTGCGTTTTGCTAGGACCAAGGCGACGATATATACTAGAACTCGCAATGAGTTGTGATATTTGAGGATTTTTTTGTTTTTCGGGTTTTAATGGAAATTTCGCAAGACAACAATTTTCGAAGACAACTTAGAAAACAACTTAGAATGAGCGAGAGAAAAAATTGGTGATCATATTTGAATTGCAAACTATTTTTTTTTTGAGACAACTCACCTGTATCTCTAAAAATTCCAAGCGAATAATTCCTCAAATATCTTCACTTGATTGAAACATTTAAAATATTCTCGCCGAAATTTCGATGGCGATTTCGCTTCTTGCTGTTTTTTTTTCTTTCTCAAATTTTTTCTAAGCCATGCGCGTGTTTCACTCACTGAACTCTTCGCACATGTCTACTTCTCGACGTCTACTATCACTAGGCGCCCTGGCTGAACACTTACTGCTCCTCGCTTGCACCACATCCAATACACTCACGCCTGCCCCACCAATCACGAACCGAGCGACCACGTGCTCCACCAAATTCTTCACTTGTTGGTATTCAGATTACTAAATCTGACTCTATTACAACTACATACATACCTCAACGGTCCATATACGATAAGGCCTAATCATCAGGCTTGCTATCAAAGCTTTTAAAGATCAAAATCAGGTAGACTGCCTAGTTAAAGATGTAATAAAATTTATATATCGTTGGATATAAAACATTCTTTTCTAATATGTAGACCATATCGTCAGTATTAACTTAATAAAACCTGAATTAATATTTCAAAACATCACTATCTATTAAATTTTGCTTTTACAGACAATTTAGACTTAGTCTACCGCTTAGTAATTACTATTTTCTTATTGAAAATTTAGCAATCTACAAGTTTTATCTAAAAATTTTTTAAATTTTAAATCTAATTCTCGAGTATTAGCTTGATTAAACTTTGACTAATATTTCAGAACATGAAACCTTATTATCAATTACAGTTTGTATTTGTAGTCTGTGTTATACTAGTTAGACTTAGTCTACCGTTTAGTAATTACCAGTTTCTTATTGAAAATTTAGCAGACTACAAGTTTTATCTACAACTTTTTTTAATATTAAATCTAATTCTCGAGTATTAGCTTAATTAAACTTAGACTAATGTTTCAAAACATAAAACCTTATTATCCAATACAGTTTGAATTTGTAGTCTGCGTTAGACTAGTTGGACTTAGTCTACTGACTAATAGCAACTATTTTCTTATAGAAAATTTAGTTGTCTACAAAATTTGTCTAAAACTTTTGTTCATATTCGAACTAGTTCTCGAGTTATACTTTAATTAAACATAGACAAACATTAAAAGATATTTGTTGCATTTATCTAACTACATTTAATGTTGCGTTTGTGCAACTTTTTTCATTGCGTAATTTATTAAAAGGGTGAAACGGTCCAAGTCAGATCATTCCAGAAGTTCGCTAATTGAAAATCAACTGTGCAACAAAATTTTCTGTTTTCCATATTTCTTGTCTCAAAGATTCGAAAATAACTAGAAATGTGAACGAAATTTTGAAAAATGTTTCAAATAAAACTTGTAGAGAATAAAATTTCCTATAAAAAACTTTGTTATCTAGTGATTTTTTTGTCTGCCAAGTTGGTGATAATCAACTTTGAAACAAATTCAAATTTTCTATTTTCCATTTTTCTTCTTTTAAAGATTCGAAAATTACTCGGAAGGTGAAGGAAACTTTGAAAAATGTTTCAAATATAACTTGTAGAGAAATAAATGTCCTATAATAAGCTTTGGTATCTAGTGATTTTTTGTCTGCCAAGTTGGTGAAAATCAACTTTTAAACAAAATAAAATTTTCTGTGTTTTCCATTTTTCTTGTTTCAAAGATTCGAAAATAACTCGAAAAGTGAACGAAATTTTGGAAAATATTTCAAATAAAACTTGTAAAGAATTAAATTTCCTATAACAAACCTTGTTATCTAGTGATTTTGTTGTCTGTCAAGTTGGTGATAATCAACTTTAAAACAAAATCAAATTTTCTGTGTTTTCCATTTTTCTTGTCTCAAAGATTCGAAAATAACTCTAAAAGTAAACGAAATTTTGGAAAATATTTCAAATAAAACTTGTAGAGAATTAAATTTCCTATACGAAACGTTGCTATCTAGTGTTTTTTTAGTTTACCAAGTTGGTAATAATTAACTTTGAAACGATATCAAATTTTCTTTGTTTTCTTTTTTCTTGTCTCAAAGATTCGAAAATAACTCGAGAACTGAACGAAATTTTTAAATATGTTTCAAATAAAACTTGCAAAGAATTAAATTTCCTATGCTATGATTCAATTTTGTTTGATCACGTATCATACGATTTCCTACAAATCTTATTACTCAAACCAATGTGATATTCAATCTATATAACTAAAGATTATTCTATGAATTAGATAAGATTATAATCACTAGGGTTTTGAGTTTTCTCTTTCTAATGTTCTCCTTTTAGTTTTGTCTGTCTAAACGTGTCTGTCTAGACTTATCTATTTATTCTTGTCTGTCTAGTCTTGTCTGTCTAATCTTGTTTGTCTAGTTTTGTCTACCTTGTTTTGTCTGTCAAGTTTTATTTGTTTAGTCTTCTCTGTCTAGACTTGTCTGTTTAGCCTTGTTCTTTTAATCCTGTCTGTCTAGTATTTTTGAATGAATTCTGTTTTTCGAATGTGCAAACGTAAACATTGAGACGTATGCAATATGTAATGTAAAAGTGCAATTCACGAAATTATTGCCAAACCTCCAGAATTTTCGCCCGTACGATTGGCATTATCTCGATGCCAAAGTGAAAACAAACATCAACGTAAAAAAGCGCCGAAGATATCGGAAAGAAACAAGCAAAAACAAATATCTTAGTTGATAAATATTTACATTAACTATCTACACACACTAATTTCTAAATGGCATGTCTTCGTCACGTGCTTACTTAACCATATAATTACTTCGACAGATTATAATTATTGATCATTCTTACATCAGCAATTAATGCAGGTTAAACAAACTAGACTGAACAGACAATACTAAATAAACAAAGTTAGATAGACAAGATTAGATAGACAAGACTAGACAAACAAGACTAAACAGACAAGACTAGACAGACAGGACCAGACAGACAAGACTAGATAGACTTGGCAGACAAGACTAGACAGACAAGACTAGCTTTTTTAGACAAGACTAGACAGATGAAACTGGACATGCAAGGATAGACAGACAAGACTAGACAGAAAAAAAAACGGATAGACTAGACGGACTAGACATACTAGACACACTAGACAGACTATACAGACTAGACAGACCAGACAGACCAGATAGACCAGACAGACCAGACAGACCAGACAGACCAAACAGACCAAACAGACCAGACAGACCAGACAGACCAGACAGACCAGACAGACCAGACAGACCAGACAGACCAGACAGACCAGACAGAGCAGACAGAGCAGACAGACCAGACAGACCAGACAGACCAGACAGACCAGACAGACCAGACAGACCAGACAGACCAGACAGACCAGACAGACCAGACAGAGCAGACAGAGCAGACAGACCGGACAGACCGGACAGACCGGACAGACCGGACAGACCAGACAGACCGGACAGACCGGACAGACCGGACAGACCGGACAGACCGGACAGACCGGACAGACCGGACAGACCGGACAGACCGGACAGACCGGACAGACCGGACAGACCGGACAGACCGGACAGACCGGACAGACCGGACAGACCGGACAGACCGGACAGACCGGACAGACCGGACAGACCGGACAGACCGGACAGACCGGACAGACCGGACAGACCGGACAGACCGGACAGACCGGACAGACCGGACAGACCGGGCAGACTGCTTATTTATTTATTGGACTCTCAGTCGCCAGCACTCCATCAACAAGGACACAATGTTGGTACATAATAATTATTACATCATATTTAATACATAATAATAAAACTACATAATAAAAAGGGGCAAGCACATGATTTAACATACAATAGTCTAATTTAAAATTTATTAGTGTGTGTTGATGACTGACTGGGTCATGATCCAATCTTTTTAGGTTTTTGGCACGTTCGTCAAAAATCTGTCACCATTTCTTGTTTTTATCAACTTCCCTTAACTCCACCTCGTCTTGTGGCCAGCAGCATCCTGCTGGGGACATTCTCAGGTCGGTATCTTGCCTTGCCTATAAAAGCATGTGTGGAGCTTTGTCTTCTTCACCGCACTGGCATAGTGGCGATACCCTTTTGCCAAAGCTATGTAGGTAAGACTGAAAATTTCCATGGCCAGTGATCAGTTGGACCGCGTGGTGCGAGAGACAGATCTCCATATTAGTCCAATTGTCGATTGAAGAGATAAAGTTTTTAGTCCAAAGACCAGTTCTTGACGCATTCCATCGCTGTTGCCACTCCCTGTTAAGGTAGGTGTTGATTCCGTGTTTTATTGCTTACAGGCTTATCCTCACAATTTTTTGAAGATAACTGCACTATAATGAGGACCTGGGCCTGTGGAGTCTTCACCAGAGGCTTGTCTTGCGAGACTGTTCACTCTTTCGTTACCTGTCAGGCCGTCATGTGCCCTCAACCAATGGAAGCTTAGATTAGTTTTTTGTGAGACCTCGTTATAGAGCTACCATGTGCCGAGTTGTATCTCGGTTAGCGAGGCCATGTTTTGAAGGGCATCTAGAGCAGATTTGCAATCGGATAGTATAGGGCATTCGTCCATTACGTCAGGCTTCGAAAGAATATACGCTAATGCCCGGTTAATGCAATTAACTTGAAATATCGAGCAGTACGCAGCCAAACCAAATGTTTCGAACTGAATCTCCTCTTCTTCATTGTATGCTACAAAAGCTGCTCCAACTCCTGCGTCTGATTTAGAGCCGTCTGTGAATATTTTTATGCGGTGTGATTTGGTGGGTGACAAAGTGTGAACAAGAGGGCGAAAATATGCGGGATGGATAAGATGCTCAAGATGGGTCTTACTTTCGACAAGTTCTGATATGTCAAGGCCGATTATTTCTCTTAGGGTCTGGTTTTATAGGAAATGTCTGGTTTGGTACAATGAAATCTGTTATAGTCGGAGGTAGGAAATTATAAGTCCGGAGATAACGCAGGCAGCCTCGGTGGACACCGTCCGGTAAGCTTTGCCCGCTCTTAATATGCAGACTCGTTGTACACCCAGGAGCTTAGCTTTTTCCCTTACTCCACAAGACTTATGCCAAATGGGAGCGGCGTATAGTAATCCGGGTTCTTTTTTTTTTAAAGTTTGGTTCGATGTGATTACCGGGTTTGCCGACCCTTCGAACACTGCGGCCTATTGGTAGCCTATTGTATTCTATCACATTCACTTAGGCCCAGAAAACCTGTTGTTATATTAAATTGCGCTAATTGTCATTTTTCACAATTGTCTTTCTGGAACAAATGCGGCCGGACGCTGGGAATAGAACACGGGCCTCTATACTCGTCAGTTAGCGCTCTAACATGAGGCCACGAGCGTCACCACTACGGTACTCGCGCCGGTTTAATCCGGGTTCAGTTGCTCCGCTATAAATTTGTTTCAATGCTATTTTGCCTAAGCCCAATTCTTTTTTGCCACTCGGCCAAGTTGAACGCTTAACTGTTTGGCCTTTCCACAAGCTAGTTTGATGTATGGTTTAAAGTTTAGGTTTCCCCCAGGTGTTTTATCCTGACACTTGATCTGGTTATCTCCTACTGTAAATACCGGTCTACGCTGCCTAGGATTTTTTCCAAAGAATATTCGCTTGGTCTTGTTAGCATTAAAGATTAGTTTGTGGTTCTTGGCCCAAGCTAATAAAACTTCTAATGCTTGATTGGTTTTCTATTTTAGGCCCATTATAGTACCACAAGAAGTAATGAGGTATCGTCCGCGTAGGAAACTATATTACACCCTACTTGAAGATCATACTCGAATATTGTATCGTATAAAATATTCCAGTAGGTAGGGCCCGATATCGATCCTTGTGGGCAATTTTTGCTGACTGTTCTCTCCTCGCGTAAGTCTGTTTGAGAGATTATGGCTTTACGGTTGCTGAAGTAATATTTACTCAAGCTGATGAGATTATAGGCACTGTTTGCTAACTAACTGTTCTATAATGTTAGGCCACTAGGCATTGTCGAAAGCACCGCTTATGTCAAGTGCAACAATGGGACATTATTGTTTATTGGCAATGTTGTCTTTGATAGATTGGATGACTTGGATGATTGGTTATGGCATCGGTAGTTCCAACGCGCTTTCTGAACCCAAATTGGTTGTTACTAATTCCACCAGACAGACTAGACACCCTAGACAGAGTAGACAAACTAAACTGTAACGTCTAGACAGACAAGTCTATAACGGCCACACGCTATCTCAAAATGTCTGGGGGACGCATACGAAATCGCCACCCGGGATCTTAAGTTTTGCACCCAATTGCCAATCTGCTTATGAGAGGAGTGCAAGAAGCCAAGAAGCAAGAAGTTGATGTAAAAAATATAAAGAAATGGGAAATGAAAAGAAGAAGAATTTTCCTTGGAAGAATTAAAAAGAACAAGTATGCGCCTCCCCCGAAACTAAAAAGTTGACGGGATACCAGCTGAAGTAATTAAGATTGCCGCAAACAGTTGCCCAGACTTCTCGATGGGCATCTTCAACGCCTTACCAAAAACGGTAACTTCCCTGAAATAAGTAATCAAGTCTGGTGCTGGTAAAGAAAGGAGACAAACCTGTACAGGACCCATTATCGTACAGGTCAATTTGCCTGCTAGATGTAACAAATGGTAGTAGAACGGATAAAACCGGAGCTTAGGGAGCGTTAAGATCTGTTGAGGCCCACTTTATATTTTTGAACTGTTGAAAGTAGAGATTTTTGTCTGTCTAGTATCTGCTCTGTTAATATCGTTGTAATCTTTAATGCTAAAACTTTGAATATAATTTAAATTAAGAAATTAAATCATTTTAAGATATTTTGAATCATTTAAAGACATGACGTTGATATCAACACATATATATTATCCCGACCTTTGAAGATCAACGACTACGAGGAATAAAAGGGGAAAACCCACAAGATCTACCCAGGAAACAATTCGGTGTCAGCGAGGGACTCAGCTATAGATGCAATAATGAGAGTAGTAAAGGTGGCATAAGTGGCTGCATAAGGATCGGAGAGGAAAAGAAGAATTTGCGCACTCAGAACTTCTTCTTCTTCTGGCGCTACAGCCCAATTTGATAATTGGCCCTAGTTTCCTCCTCCATTCCTCACTCTCCCGGGCCACTTCATTCCATCTTCCTAGTTTAAGGATTCGTCTGACGTCCTTGTCTACTTCATCCTCCCATATTATTCTTGGTCTTCCTATTGGCCTCTTTCCCTCCATTTGGCCGTTCAGGATTCTTTTGGGCATTCTACCACTTTTTTTTCTCTTAAGGGGAAAAACTTAAACGGGAAATATTCAAACTTGTGCTAAGGCTTTCAGTGTGGGATTGGTGCTTGCCCAGTGTTAGGGTTCGCCCGACCGCACTAAAAAAAACCCTTTGATGCCCGGAATTGTCTATTATGGCTTTGCTTCGGCTTACTTTTCTCTTTTCGTTTTCTCTTTCCAGTTGTTCTCTTTCTCTAGTTACTTTCCTGACCCATTCGTGTATTTTTGTCCAGTTCTCCTCTTTTTCTATCATGTACTCCGTTGTTGTTTCTGGTGTCAGTTTGTTGCCATCTGCTACATTGGAAGAAGGCATGCTCCACTGTGTCAATTTTGTCACAATATTTGCAGTTGTCGGTTTCCCTGATCTTATATTTTTTAAGGTATGTTCCGAACGATCCGTGACCACCTAATAGCTGCGTCAGGTAGTAGTCTATATTACCGTGTTTTCAATTCTGCCTTGCCTTTCAGATTTGTCCATTCGTCCTGCTATATTTCTATTATGTCTTGGATAAGTCTCGTCGGATAGCGTCTCCGTGGATAGCCTCCGGTAGGCTTGGGTAGTCCTAATCAGCGTCTTCCTACTTGCTTTTTTTAGTCTTTCTCTATTTCTTCCCTAGCGCGTAGCTCCAGGCTAGGGCGCCGTATAATAATATGGACTGTGTTACGGTCTGTAGGATCTTTCTCGTCCCTGTTTTAGGTCCTCTGCACCTTGGCATTAACCTTGCTAGCGCCACCGCATATCTTTCCGCTTTTGTTGCTGTATGCTCTATGTGTTGTCTCATGTTGCCGTTTTTGCAAATCAGTACCCCTAGGTATTTGATGTGCTCTGTCGACTCCACCCATGTTTCGTTGACCTGAATTTTAACGTTTTTTTTGGTTTCCTGCCCCCATATAGTAGGACGCATTCTGTTTTTTGCGGTGCAATTTGCAATCAATACTGATTTCCTGAACCCTTTGGGCGACTGCCAATTGTGCGCGTTCTTCCAAGTTCTCTCCGGTTTTATCTTTTACGATAATCGCCGTATCGTCAGCGTATCCAATAATCTTAGTTTGTCCTGGCATGTTTTGGTTCAGTACGTCGTTGTATAGTACGTTCCATAGCACCGGGCCGAGTACGGAGCCTTGAGGTACCCCGCAGGTCATCTGTCTTTTTACGTTCTCGCCTGCTGTCAGATGTCTGGCTTCTAAATAGCTGGTGATGATACGGAGCAGGTATTCTTTTATTTTTAGTCTGTTTAATGCCTCTATTTTTTCCCACCTTGCGCTGTTAAAGGCGTTTTTAATGTCCAATGTTATAAGTAGACATATTTGTCGGTTCTTATATGCTATTTTTCTTATGTTCCTTCCCTCTTGCAGTACCTCTTCTAGAGCATCTGTTGTGGACCTGCCACTGCGGAATCCATACCGGTTATTTGACAGTTTATGTTGGTATTCCAGCTCTCTATTTAATCTTTCCACGATAAGCCTTTCTAGTAGCTAGCCCATACAATTTATTAAACATATCGGTCTATACTCTTTTTGTTCTGGTTTTTCTTCTTTTTTGGTTTTTTAATTAGAACTACCTCGGCGGTTTTCCATATGCTGGGAAAGGTTCCCTCCTTCATTATATTATTAAATACTTTTAAGAGAGCTTCTGGGGAGGCTAGGTTTTATTATTTCGGCTATGATGCCACCTGGGCCCGGTGCTTTAAGACTTATCATTTTTTTTGCTGCCTTGGTGAGTTCTTCCTTTGTGAATTTAGGAGTCTCTATTGGTTCTTTCCACTTCTGTTAGTCTGTGGTTACCGGTGCTTTTGGGAATAGTGCGTCTCTTACTTCGGCCACTTCTTGGTCTTCCATTTTTTCTGGAAGTTGGCTTCTTAGCTTTCTACATACTATTTTATATCCTAAGCCCCACGGGTCCCGATCAAATTCTTCGACTACTTTTTCCCAGCTCTTTTGTTTTGCCACTATGATCTTTTTCTTTAATTCTTTCTTTCTGGCTTTGAATTTTTGTTCTAGTAGTGCAGTCAGTTCTAGTAGTTTAGTGCTCTAGTGACCAGTCTTCTTGTCGCATTTGCTTCTTTTCTTGCTTCTCGGATGTTGTCGTTCCACCAATATACGCTTTTTACTGATTTGTTATTTTTTGTTTTCCTGAAGGTTTCCTTGCAGGTATGCATGTATGGGTTCCATTAAGTTCTTTGCCGTGTTTACCCAGACAGGTTACCAAGGATAGTTACCAAGACAAACTAAACCTTTCTCTTAAGGTTTACCCCTAGTACTTTACAGTATTTTTCATATTTTCTCTGGTTATTATCCATCACTCTTTTTAGTTGTTTATCTCTTTTGTTTCAGCCCTTTCTTCGCATTCTACTATCTGGAATTCTTATAATATGTCCTGCCCACCAGAAGCGCTGCAGTTTGACGTATATCGATACTGGTTGGTCTTTAAGGGCCTGATATACTTCCTTGTTGTATCGCCTCCTATATTCTTCACTTTACGGTACTGGTCCTAGGATTCCTCTTAATATTTTCTTCTCGAACGCCTCGATTTTTGCTTCGTCCTTTACGATGAGGATCCACACTTCGCACACACGCGCTCTCATAAGGTTATGGACGTTAAACTGCTTCAACTCCGCTGCTTCTACAAATATTTTTGAAGGGTTAATAGCGAGAGACTTCCCTCCACATCTCCTGCAGCTCGTAAGCAGCTATATCTGCAACCGAAAAGTTATTATAGAGACAGAAGGTGAAAGCGTAGAAAGACTGTACACTGTAATAGATCTACACTGGTGTTCCACATGACTCACTAATGGGACCAAATTTGCGGTACATCCTGTATGATGGAGTCCTTTGACTGAAGCTGCCAGGGTGAGTGGAAGCTCTCGGTTTCGCCTACGAGCTTCGCCTCTCATCGGCACCGGATTAACAGAATACTGTGTTACCAAAATAACAAAGCCATAGCACCAATAGACAACTGTATGGAGAAGAAGAAGCTAAAGCCCGCGCCAGAAAAAAAGACTAAACAGACAAGACGAGGATCCCTCACGTGGAAGTCACCTTGTTGCGGTGTGAGGGCTTAGCTTTGTAATGTACCACTGGCCGATACCGACTGAAGTCCAACTCCGGTCGGAGCGGCTAATGTGGAGCCAACAACCAAGAACTTCCAAACCCTGAATCCAAAGGTGTCATGTGAACCCTGCCGAAGGGACTGGTTGGTGGCCAAGGGCAACCGGCCATCGCAAACGGAGCCTCTCTGATACATGGCGAACTCAGAGTGTACCAAGCCTTACCATGTCAAGCGGGGCTCTGACATGGCGGACCTTTATTTCCCTTGCTACTCGTGATACTAGACAGACAAGGCTAGACCGACAAAACTCCTCTTCCTGTTAAAACCAAGACGGCTCGAGGCTCTAAAATGCATTTTAAGCGTATAAATGCCCAAAATTAATGGATGTTGGACAAATTTACTCTGTAATCGTTTGAAGTATGCGTTGACCAACTGTGAGGTGACAAATATTGTTATGCAAAGGCTTATTAAAGTTGACGGAAAGGTCAGGAGTGACCTCAACTACCAAGCTGGATTCAAGGACGTTATCACCACTGAGAAGACTGGAGAATTCTTCCGTCTTATCTATGATGTTAAGGGACGTTTCACCATCCATCGTATCACTGCCGAAGGAACTAAATACAAGTTATGTAGATGAAAGGTTCTAACTGGCCCAAAGGGAATTCCATTCTTGGTATCACACAATGGCCGCAACATCCGTTACCCTAAGCCAAATGTAAAAGTCAATGAAACAATCCAATTCGAAATCAGCACATCCATAATCTCGGATTACATTGTGTTCGACTCTGGAAACTTCGGCGTGATCACTGCGGTTAGAAATTTGATACGTATTGGTAGTGTAGTAAATAGAGAACGCCATCCTGGATCATTCTATGTTGTTCATATCAAGGATTCGCAAGGACACACTTTTGCTACCAGGCTAGACAATATAGCTATCATTGGTAAGGGCGCCAAGGCATTTGTTTCGTTTCCACGTGGAAAGGGTGTCAAACTCAACATTTCTCAGGAAAGGGACAAGAGCTTAACCGCCAAAACACACTATTTTGACATCTTTTACATCATTTTAACATCATTTTAACAACAGAATTACATTATTTACAATATTATATACATATTACATCATTTACAACTAGATAGGCAATTTTGGACAGACAGTACTAGACATGCTAGGCTAAATAGACAAAAAAACATAGACAATGCTAGATATTTAAGACTAGACAGGCAAGACTAGACAGACAAGGCTAAAGAAAAACGGCTGAATAAAGAAGTATAGAAGTGCAGGACTAGGTAGATAAAATTTCATTGGCAAGGGTAGACATTAGTTTCATTGATAGTTTCATTAGACAGACGAGACTAGACAGACAAGGCTTGAAGCAAAATCTTTGAAATAAGATGTGGACAAATAAGACTAATTTATTGTTAACTTTGTTTATATAATAAAAATGGTCCGATTTTTGTTTAACAATTCGATGTGTCGTAATCGGTTGTTATTGTATAAGCTTTTAATTATTAATAATAATATATAACCTTTTAGTCTCCAAGATATTGGCGTATTTTTGCGCGACATATCGTCTTCGCTTATTTCGCATTAAACGGAGTGTATTAAATCCGCTAATTAAAACAGATGATATGAGATGGTCGATGTTTTCAATAAAACTTGTTTCAATTAAAACCCAAAAAAAGATTACGCTAGGATTTTTCGTAGCAGCAAAATGTTTTGTTTGTGTTAGTTTAGTGAATGTTTAGAATTTTCCAGTTCGATGTTTTCGTTTTTTGTCGTCGAAGCGGTTAAAGTTCTTTTCGCCTAATCTCGGTAAATTTGTTGGTTTTTTTCTTCATGCGTAAGTCGCGTGAATCGTTAGAATTTTAATTATGTTAGAATATTTACGGAAACTATAAGTTAGATTTAAATTAATAAAATCGCCTTGCGAATATGTTATTGGAAAGAAATATTTTGAAAATATTGTTTTTGTTATATAAAGTCTGATTGATAAAAAAGTTTAATTGAGAAATAATAATTTAAAACTGTACTCGATACAGAAATGTTTATCTATATGTCAATAAAGAAATTGCGAATTTTTAGTAGATTTACAAGTGGAATGTTGATTTATTGGTCTTACTGCTTGTTTTCAAAATCAATTTCTTGCGACATCAAGTTTGTGAAAAAAAAATTATTTACTTTTTCCAACTCCGAGTCCAAAATCATTCCAATCAAGTTGATTGAAGATTGTATCGTAACCTAACCTAACCTTTTTTATTATTTACTTACTTTTTCGAGTCCGAAATCATTCCATTCAAAGTTTTTCTGCCCAGTACCGGGCTACGTCTATGGCATTTTAATTAGCAATCCACATCTCATCGACGGAGCACGTTGCAGAGCATTTTGTGCATCCCAGTAGATGGCCCATGTTTTGTATCTCCCCACATTTACAGAGGCATTGTTGGTCTTCCTCAATTTTCCTCTTTAGTTTGTTTGTTTTTACGAGTGCCACGCCGGTTCGTATTCTGTTTAGCGTTCTCCATGTATTCCAGTCTAAATTTGAGTAGGTATGGAATTTAGCGAATGTTTTTTGAGTATAAGCTATACGAATTTTAACCCCTTCATCGTTATACCATTTATCGTTCAACGTAGTGCGCAGATATTTAAACTTGTTACCTCTCAATTTGTTTATTATCGATGTAGAGTTGTACATTGTTATGAGGAAGTCGACCTACTATCATCAGACAAGACTAGACAAACCAAACCTCATCATATATAATATTCCACAGTGCAGGTCCTAGAATGGAACCCTGTGGAATCACACTAGGCACTTCCCGTTCCGCGACTTTTCCTCCTGTTTCCTTATTATTTTGCATTTACATAGATAGCTATGCAGCAGTCTCGAAAGGTGTGGAGGAAAGCCTCTGTCGGCTATCTCCTCCAGCACATTTTGCCAGATAATAGACTTGAAGGCATTTTCCACTTCCTGCGTGATCAAAGCACTCATCTCTTCTGTCCTTCTTGTATCGGCTGCTGCCTCTGCAGCAATTTGTATTACCCTGGTAATAGCGTCCACTGGTAATAGCATCCACTGGTAATAGCATCCACTGGTAATAGCATCCACTGGTAATAGCATACACTGGAAATAGCATCCATTGGTAATAGCATCCACTAGTAATAGCATACACTGGTAATAGCATCCTTTTCGGAAAAGTTAGTGTTTTCGGAGAGTTCTCGATTAATAACAGCTGCTCAAGCAACTTACCAGAGCCGTCCAGTAGGCATATTGGCCTATACGACGAGACCTTCTGAATAGGCTTGTCTCCTTATTTCAGAACAAATAGCTTGGCCGGACATGTGTGACGTGGGTCACTCATCTCCGGCCGTTTCTTGCCCACTTACCTTAATATTACCATAAATATTCGAATTAATTAGTGCCAATTTTTTTTTGCTCAATTTGATGCATCAATCAAAATATGCTAATTCGGGAAAAAGAGGACACATAAAGATATGGTTAGCAGTCGCGCTGGAAGTCAAAAATGCGTTTAAAGGCCATTTCTCATATACGCGACACTCAGCTACGCGACGTCACGCGACATCGCCTGTCAAATAATGATTACATTGTTTTAAATGGACACGTTCTCACTATGGCTACGCGTCAGCTACGCGACGTGCCCATTTAAAACAATGTAATCATTATTTGACATGCGATGTCGCACGACGTCGCGGTGCTGAGTGTCGCGCATATGCGAATCGACCTTAATACTATGCTACTTATTGTTCTGCGGCAATTCGTGGACGACCTTAGACGGAAATATTATTGATATAATTAAAAGCTATTTTAGCAGCACCCTCATAATAGACGACACAATGGTAGGGGTCTTTCGGTGTTCCCCAAGGGTCGATCTTCGCGCTGCTGTTGCGGAACATCGTATACGATGGCGTCATAGACCTGGAAAGAACGAATGATCTGAGAAACTGTAGACTGGTCGCGTTGGCCGACGAGCTGATCGTGGACACCAACGAGCAGACAATAGTAGCGAGGGCCGAATATGCTGTAAAAGCGATACACACAAGGATAGACTTGAATGAATTTCAAATAGATCCGGAAAGTTATTGTACTAACGGGCCGCAAGAGAATTGATGTCATGGCTGTTAACATACTAGGTAGCCTGGTGGCAGCGGCACCAACAATTAAGTACTTCTGCGTATATAACGACCAGCGGCTTTCCTGGAGCAGGCACGTCCAAAACATAACCGTGAAAGCCGAACGCGCAAGTAAACTCGTACTGATGCCCAGAATGAATAGTTCAACGACTAAAAGGCTAATAAAAGAAGTGTTTAATTCCATTCTCCTCTACGCTGTACTGGCCTGGGTGGAGTCCCTAAAAGCAACCATCAATAGAAACGGATTGCAAAAAACACAATGCGGCATGCTAATAAGGATTTGCTGCATTTACCTCAAGGTGTCGAATGTGGTGCTACAAGTCATAGCGGCAGTTCCGCCGATTGACCTAATGGTTGAGGAACGTGCCTCCAATCAAGCACAAATTGGAAAGGGAGGGCTCTTCACAGGAAGGTACTCATGAGCAGATGGCAGCAACGCTGAGACGACGCCAAGAAAGGGAGCTGGACTAGAACTCTTAGCCCAGAAATTGCGAAAGCTATGCCGCATACGTTGAAAGGATCGGAAAGGCAGAAAACGATAGCTTTAGATACTGCCAGAGGTCAGACTCAGCCGAACATACTACCTTCGAATGCCCTTGATGGACTTACCTCAGAATTGCTGCAGAGCGGATGGTGGGAGAGCCTATCAAAGTAGGGAAATATTATGCGTTCTAAAACCGCCTCCCTTTATGGCAGGAACAAAACTGACCACACCCACCGCCTATCGGTAGTTCTGAACGCGGCCTAACGAGTATGTGTAGATGGCGCGGTAATTAGCGAGCGCGGCGGCTAGCGGGAAAATTCAAAATGAGGGTGGGCATATATGCGGTAGGTGTTGATTCAAATGGGTAATTTTTGCGCGAGGGGATGGGGAGGAGATTATGGGTTTTAGAATAGACAAGCGGGAAAATTCAAAATAGGTTGCGGGATGGATGACTGTGAAGGGAGGATCAGTCTTCTGAGCTGTCTAAGCATCGGGATGTCTAGTTGGTTGCATATATGAGGGAGTATTGCGATAGAAAGAGTTTCCTTATATTAATTTGTGAAGTTGGTAACCCCATAAGAGTAAATGGATGCGATAAGGAAAAAAAATGAAGAGAGATGTATTGATAAGAACCATCCCTTTAAACGTGCGTTCGTTGATAGGGAAGCTGTTCCACGGTGGCACATTGAAGAAAATTTTTCCTTGATTTGAGCCTTTTCCGTTGCTGTTCTTGGCCATAGAGGACATGGCTTAGAGGTTTGCTTCAATTTTTCTACGTACTCTATACCCATTCTTCTTACACTTTTGTTTTTTGGTTTTGCGTTCGCTGCTTAGCACAATGGATTGATTGATGTTTGATTGATGTTGGTTTCATGCAGCCAGTAATAATCATGCAAGTTTGGTTTAAGGCGATGTCGACCTCTATTGCATAGCTTGATCTGCACCAGACCGGGCAGGCATATTCTGCAGTTGAAAAACTGAGGGCTTGCCTGGATGTTCTCAAGACTTGAGGTTTTGGACCCCATTTGCTTCCGGCTAGGTTTTGTATAAGGCTGTTTCTAGCAACTACTTGTCGTCTGGTTTTGTGACTGTGCTGTTTGTAAGTTAGTGTTCTATCCAAGATTACACCAAGATACTTTGGTGTTTCGGCGTATTCTAGTTCTTTGCCCTCCCAGAACACTTTTAGTTTGTTGTGTGCCTTGTGCGTATTTAAATGGAAAGCACTTACTTGGGTTCAAGGGTAGTGCATGCGCACCGCACGACAACCGCACAGGAAGAGATTGTCGCATAGCCTCTCCTACCCAATTCCGGATCTCACCTCCACATGGTGAACCCTGGTAACCTGAGTAACCTCGCCGGAGATGCAGTAACCAATCCGTATGGAAGGCGAGGTCAGGGCGAACGAGAGAGGGAGAGATGGGCCTGCGATAAGGGTGTTTAGGTTCGGGCCAACAACCCTATCTTATAAAAAAAACCGTTACGAAAACTTTAAGAAAAAAGACCGGACTGAATTCATTACCAGTTTCCTGTAGAATCGAAGGTATTTTGTGGACTTTCAAGGGCAACGTAGCCGATGGAGACTACAGAAGAATGTCCTACCCCAAGGAAGTGTTCCCGCTCAATTTCTGTTCAATGCGTATAGAAATGTCCAGCCCATAGCTCCCAACACCAGGAGTTTCTTGTACGATGACGATCTCGCTCTTGCTGCACAGTGTAAAGATTTTGAATCACTGGAGAATAAACTCATGATTGCTTTTAAGGGTCTGTCCAAATCCTATTTCGCAAACCAACTGAAACCAAATCCCTCCAAGACACAATCATGAGCCTTTCACTTGAGAAACAGGGAAGCCTTTCGTGAATTGAAGTTAGTATGGTCAGGAGTAGAACTGGAACACTGTTACACCCCAAAATTTCTAGGAGTGACATTGGGCAGAGCTCTTATCTGCAAGAAACACTGTCTGAACACTAAGTCAAAAGTTTCCACCAGGAATAATTTTCTGAGAAAACTTGCTGGTTCAAAATGGAGTAGTCAACCTGACACCATTCGAACATCTGTAATGGCATGGTGCTATTCCGCTGCAGAGTACGCCTATCCGATTTGGTATAACTCAACTCATGCTAAACGGGATGACGTAGTTCTCTACTCTCAATGTAGAACTATAACTGGATGCTTAAGACCAACACCAACTGAGTGCCTTCACCAGTTCGCAGGAATGGCACCACCCTATTCGATGAGAAATAGCTGCAAACAAGGAAAGGAAGAAAGCTGAGCAGGAAGTACCCATCCTCTACATGTGCATGGACTACATGCTCAGAGGCTGAAGTCTAGGAAGAGTTTCCTAAGAACATCCAAAGAATTGAAGACTACCTGCGAAAAAGCCAGGCTAGAATTATGGAAAGCTAAGGAATCTCTTCCCCTGGGCTAGGAAAGAATAGCCGAAACTTTATTTCCTAGTCATGATCAAGGATGGTTAACATGGAAATCCTTGAATAGATTAAGATCAGGAGTGGGCAGATCTAAGACCAATCTTGCAAAGTGGGGCTACATTAAAGCAGATAGCATTCAGTGTGATTGTGGAGAAAACCAGACTGTGAAAAATATGCTTCAGTGTAGACTGTGTCCGATCTCCTGCGCAGAAGATGAACTTTATGAAGCATCACAGAAAGCAGTGGAAGTGGCCAAATTTTGGTCAAATATTATATAATGGTTGTAGTCATAGTATTTGCATCTGTGTTTTATTTGATGTTTTCTGACACGAGAAAAAATAAATCAAATAAATTCCTAACATGGACCGCTTCATGTTACCACTGTGTTACCCTGATTTTGTTTATAACTTTCTTTGTTAATGTAAGGCTTTGTTAATGTTTCCGCTCCATATGTAAGGACAGGCAGGACACATTGGTCTTACACCTTTCTTTCCAAGCAGATGGGTAAATCAGCCTTAAACACGTGTTTTAGCTTACCAAAAGCGGCTCAGGTTAGACCTACTGGTCTGTAGAATTCGTTCGTAGTATTATCCCTACCAATTCGAATCTGGTGTCCTCGATATTTATATGAGACTGTCTGTTCTATTTTGACATAATCTATTCAAGTTATAACCACCAAATAAAAACGTTCGTTTTTCTTTACCGATTGCTTGATATGTCGTAAGTAATAACATAAAATCACGATTTTTAAGGCACGATGTCTTGTCGATCTGGTCTGAGTATCTCTCTTATCTCTATAATCAATTATCAACGAAAACAACGCATAACCCGGTTATTGGAAATGAATCTGAAAATTGTTTACTTCAAGTTTGAGGTGAAAAAGCGATTAAAAGGGCATTAATGCAACAGATTAAGAGATCACGTTAATAATAGATTTTACGTAGCCTCTTCTTATCCGCAAAATTCTGATACCACACGAAAACATAATTAACGTTCAGTAAATAAAATATGTAATTGTGTAATTATTTACAATTACACAACAATAATCGAGTCGATTCGCGTTATTTTTTGGTAGATAAGTTTGTTTGCCGTTTCAGTGCGATCTCGAAACGGATTCGGTTTGTGCAACGCGGGAGGTTTTTCACCCGACGATGCGTGGGCGAAACAATCGTATTCTAGGCGTCGACGATGCAGTCTAGGCGAAAAACTAATCTCCATTGTATTCCACATCTCGATTCGTCTCAAACTCAATCCCGAGATTTATTAATCCATCCTCACTCCATGCAAATTCAAATTGACAATAGATACTAAAACCAAATGATATCAAACTACAAATACAAGCTGCAGAGCTAAGTAAACAAACTTTGAGAGATAAGACAGGAGCAGAATTTGTTTGTAGGTAGGACTAGAAAACACCAAATTTTTGTAGACATTATGTAACTTTGATTATTATGTAGATTGTAAGATTAAAACTAAAACTATATAAGAATTGATATATCACGTAGACAAAGTTGGATAAATTAAAACAACAGGAAATCTATATGGCTAAAGTTGAAACTAGAACTAGACAGACAGGCTAGACAGACTGGGCAGACTAGACAGACTAGGCAGACTAGCCAGACCAGATAGACTAGACACACTCGACAGACTAGACAGACTAGAGACTGGACGGACTAGACAGACTAGAGACTGGACGGACTAGACAGACTAGACATACTAAACAGACTAGACAGACAAGTTAGACTAGACAGACTAAACAGACCAGACAGACCAGACAGACCAGACAGACCAGACAGACCAGACAGACCAGACAGACCAGACAGACCAGATAGACCAGACAGACCAGACAGACCAGACAGACCAGACAGACCAGACAGACCAGACAGACCAGACAGACCAGACAGAACAGACAGACCAGACAGACCAGACAGACCAGACAGACCAGACAGACCAGACAGACCAGACAGACCAGACAGACCAGACAGACCAGACAGACCAGACAGACCAGACAGACCAGACAGACCCGACAGACCCGACAGACCAGACAGACCAGACAGACCAGACAGACCAGACAGACCAGACAGACCAGACAGACCAGACAGACCAGACAGACCAGACAGACCAGACAGAGCAGACAGACCAGACAGACCAGACAGACCAGACAGACCAGACAGACCAGACAGACCAGACAGACCAGACAGACCAGACAGACCAGACAGACCAGACAGACCAGACAGACCAGACAGACCAGACAGACCAGACAGACCAGACAGACCAGACAGACCAGACAGACCAGACAGACCAGACAGACCAGACAGACCAGACAGACCAGACAGACCAGACAGACCAGACAGACCAGACAGACCAGACAGACCAGACAGACCAGACAGACCAGACAGACCAGACAGACCAGACAGACCAGACAGACCAGACAGACCAGACAGACCAGACAGACCAGACAGACCAGACAGACCAGACAGACCAGACAGACCAGACAGACCAGACAGACCAGACAGACCAGACAGACCAGACAGACCAGACAGACCAGACAGACCAGACAGACCAGACAGACCAGACAGACCAGACAGACCAGACAGACCAGACAGACCAGACAGACCAGACAGACCAGACAGACCAGACAGACCAGACAGACCAGACAGACCAGACAGACCAGACAGACCAGACAGACCAGACAGACCAGACAGACCAGACAGACCAGACAGACCAGACAGACCAGACAGACCAGACAGACCAGACAGACCAGACAGACCAGACAGACCAGACAGACCAGACAGACCAGACAGACCAGACAGACCAGACAGACCAGACAGACCAGACAGACCAGACAGACCAGACAGACCAGACAGACCAGACAGACCAGACAGACCAGACAGACCAGACAGACCAGACAGACCAGACAGACCAGACAGACCAGACAGACCAGACAGACCAGACAGACCAGACAGACCAGACAGACCAGACAGACCAGACAGACCAGACAGACCAGACAGACCAGACAGACCAGACAGACCAGACAGACCAGACAGACCAGACAGACCAGACAGACCAGACAGACCAGACAGACCAGACAGACCAGACAGACCAGACAGACCAGACAGACCAGACAGACCAGACAGACCAGACAGACCAGACAGACCAGACAGACCAGACAGACCAGACAGACCAGACAGACCAGACAGACCAGACAGACCAGACAGACCAGACAGACCAGACAGACCAGACAGACCAGACAGACCAGACAGACCAGACAGACCAGACAGACCAGACAGACCAGACAGACCAGACAGACCAGACAGACCAGACAGACCAGACAGACCAGACAGACCAGACAGACCAGACAGACCAGACAGACCAGACAGACCAGACAGACCAGACAGACCAGACAGACCAGACAGACCAGACAGACCAGACAGACCAGACAGACCAGACAGACCAGACAGACCAGACAGACCAGACAGACCAGACAGACCAGACAGACCAGACAGACCAGACAGACCAGACAGACCAGACAGACCAGACAGACCAGACAGACCAGACAGACCAGACAGACCAGACAGACCAGACAGACCAGACAGACCAGACAGACCAGACAGACCAGACAGACCAGACAGACCAGACAGACCAGACAGACCAGACAGACCAGACAGACCAGACAGACCAGACAGACCAGACAGACCAGACAGACCAGACAGACCAGACAGACCAGACAGACCAGACAGACCAGACAGACCAGACAGACCAGACAGACCAGACAGACCAGACAGACCAGACAGACCAGACAGACCAGACAGACCAGACAGACCAGACAGACCAGACAGACCAGACAGACCAGACAGACCAGACAGACCAGACAGACCAGACAGACCAGACAGACCAGACAGACCAGACAGACCAGACAGACCAGACAGACCAGACAGACCAGACAGACCAGACAGACCAGACAGACCAGACAGACCAGACAGACCAGACAGACCAGACAGACCAGACAGACCAGACAGACCAGACAGACCAGACAGACCAGACAGACCAGACAGACCAGACAGACCAGACAGACCAGACAGACCAGACAGACCAGACAGACCAGACAGACCAGACAGACCAGACAGACCAGACAGACCAGACAGACCAGACAGACCAGACAGACCAGACAGACCAGACAGACCAGACAGACCAGACAGACCAGACAGACCAGACAGACCAGACAGACCAGACAGACCAGACAGACCAGACAGACCAGACAGACCAGACAGACCAGACAGACCAGACAGACCAGACAGACCAGACAGACCAGACAGACCAGACAGACCAGACAGACCAGACAGACCAGACAGACCAGACAGACCAGACAGACCAGACAGACCAGACAGACCAGACAGACCAGACAGACCAGACAGACCAGACAGACCAGACAGACCAGACAGACCAGACAGACCAGACGGACCAGACGGACCAGACAGACCAGACAGACCAGACAGACCAGACAGACCAGACAGACCAGACAGACCAGACAGACCAGACAGACCAGACAGACCAGACAGACCAGACAGACCAGACAGACCAGACAGACCAGACAGACCAGACAGACCAGACAGACCAGACAGACCAGACAGACCAGACAGACCAGACAGATCAGACAGACCAGACAGACCAGACAGACCAGACAGACCAGGCAGACCAGACAGACCAGACAGACCAGACAGACCAGACAGACCAGACAGACCAGACAGACCAGACAGACCAGACAGACCAGACAGACCAGACAGACCAGACAGACCAGTCAGACCAGACAGACCAGACAGACCAGACAGACCAGACAGACCAGACAGACCAGACAGACCAGACAGACCAGACAGACCAGACAGACCAGACAGACCAGACAGACCAGACAGACCAGACAGACCAGACAGACCAGACAGACCAGACAGACCAGACAGACCAGACAGACCAGACAGATCAGACAGACCAGACAGACTAAACAGATTTGACAGACAAAAATAGATATATTAGATTAGACATACAAGACTAGACAGACAAGACTAGTCCGACAAGACTTTTAAAAGTGGTTTGGGGGAAGCTCTCACTATACCCCCAATTCCACTTTGGCTTTTAGTATGCGCCACCCCGGTATCGCATATTTTGCATTCATTGAAGGTAGGCAGCCTGAACGGTTAATGAAAACCGCCCAAGTTGTCAGCTCCCCGATCAGGATTCGAAGCCGAGTCTCCCGCATTAAAAGGCGGGTATGTTGTCAGCTACACTACCGAGGAGGACAATCCGACAAGAGTACACAGACAAGACTGGGACAGACACAGACAAAACAGACAAGACGGGGCCCCAAAAGGTTCGTTTTAGGCCCTACTTTGTGGAACATCTAATATGATAGCGTCTTAAGATTGAAACTTCCGGAGGGTGCCACACTCATTGGCTCCGCGGACGACCTGGCGCTCGTGGACTCAGCAAAAACGTAATCCATGCTAATGCAAACGGCAAATTGCACAATTCGCCAAGTAACCGATTGGATGACACCAAACAACCTGAGCCTTGCTTTCGAAGAGACTGAAGCTGTGTTACTGACTGGCCTAAGGAGACTCCACGCGATACAGTTTAAAGTAACATACATATATAAGCCCAAAGAACGAAATCACATACCTCGGGGTAGTCATAGAGCCTGTCCTTCGGTCCACACCTCATAAAGGCAGCAGCTAAAGGCATAAAGGTAACGGCGGCATCAGACATAATTATGCCCATTGTGGGTGGACCTAAAAACTCCAAACGTGGAGTCATGCTGCCCCAATATGGGCAGTAGAAAACAATATTTGTAAACTTGCGAGAATTCAAAGAAAAACTGCATTCAGGATCCGTAGCGCATACAAGACTGTATCGGCGGAAGCAGTTCTGGTAATAGCTGGTATAGCCCCTATAGAGCTCCTGGTAAAGGAGAGATCCGAACTGATGAAGCCGGATGTGATAGACAATCTTGAATTGCCGCTAGAAACAATCTCCTAGCAGAATGACAACAAAAGTGGTGGGCATACCAGATAGTACCACATGGGTCAACAGGAAGCTTGGTGAGACTAACTTTTACCTGACGCAGTTCCTTGCAGAGCATGGGTCGCACGTGCCGCTGCATATGACTTGTGTGAATACTGTGGCGATGTGAACTCAATATTTGACTGCTGGAGATGGGAAGCAGAAAGGGACGAGCTAACAGCCAATATAGAGATACCGTTTAACGCAAGATCGGTAATAGGTTACATGCTGCAAAATAAAGAAAAGTGGGATAGAATGGTCAGATTCGTAAAATTCATTATTTCCTCTATGGAAAATGACGAAAAACTGAGACGCAATAGAAAGATCCACCAGTAAACCCAAATAAGATGAATCAACAATCATCTTAAGTACAACAACCACGCTGAAGATATGCTATCTGCGATTCCGGCGTCATTGGAGATGTTCGTAGGGCCATTTGTCTGTCAGCTCTCAGCTGCCAGCTACGTCCGTAAAAAAAACAGACAGACAAGACTAGACTAGACATTTAAATAAATTTAAATTTAAATTGTTTGTCCCGGAAACACTTGGTTGCACTTCGACGACACTTCGTTTGTCCTGAAAAAACAAGTGTTTGCTATGACTGCCCTGTTCCATTTTCCACATCATTCTCAGGTAGTCGCCGGTTATTTCTTTGTTGTTCTTTTATGTCCTTTCTCTAGTTCCTGCTTTCTTGTTTGTTTCATGACTTTTTCCATAAATATCTTCGTTACTTCCTAGTTTCCTTTTCTTTTTAAGATTTTTTGGACAAGATTTTCGCTATTTATTTCTCCTGTTTCTACTGATTGTGAGCTCCGTTCTTTCTCTTTCGAAGTGTGGGCAATTTTAAACAATGTATGCTCTGCTGTGTCTGCTTCTCTGTCGAACATGCAGGTGTCTATTTGTCTTTTATTGATTCTCTTCAGGTATGCCATGAATCAGCCTTGTCCTGTGAAGAGTTGCGTCATGTAGTATTTTAAATTTTCATGTTTTTTGTGCTACATGCTTTTAAGTTCTGTATAAACTGTGTTTTGGTCCATTGAGCTTTGTCTTGGAGATTATTCCAGATGATTTGCCAAGCTTCGAATGTGTTTTTGCGCTCCTCCTCCTAATCATAGGCCTGCACTCCTTCGAAAGTCAAGAGTTTTGTCTATCTGGCATCCAAAGTAAATATCAAAAGCGACCACAGTATCGAGATAAGAAGAAGAATCATAGCTGCCAAGAGGTGCTATTATGGTATACAAAGACACCTGCAATCCTAAACCCCAAAACCAAGCTTCTAATATACAAAACCCAACTTGGGGTATGCATCGGAAACCTGGTTACTGAGCAAAAAATAGAAAGACGCGCTGCTAATTTTTGAAAGGAAAGTTCTACAAAGGATCTAAGGAGCAGTCCAAGAAAGAGTCATATTCGTTACAACCATGAGCTATAAGACCTGTACCCAGAACACAGCATAATACATAACATAAAAATAGGACGATTAAGATGGGCTGGACATGTGAACAGAATGAGCAAGGTGCTGTACCCGCCGACGAGATGAATGTTAAGGGGCAAATCGGAAGGGCCAAGAACATCTGGTAAACAGAAACTCTGGAGGGAGGATGAAGTCAACCAAGACAGGGGATGTGTCATGTGTCGGGGGGCGCCATGTGTCAGGGGATAGAGCATGATGGCGACGTCTTCTAGGAGAGGCCAAGGATCACAACTGGATGTTCGGCCAGAGATGATGATTAACATAATTAATAAAGTCTGGAAAAACACTTTTATACTTTTATAGAAGCCAATGAGAAGTTATGCCCTGTGGCAAACACTTCGACGACTCTTCACAGAAAATCAATTCCGCGAAGCTTCACTGTTCAAATTACAGCGATCCAAAAAACATTTCCCTGACACTTCGACAACATTTCGTTGACGCAATACCGACATATCGCCGATACTTCGACATTTTCATTTTCACTAGGGCTTATATATCGTCTAATCTTTACTCAAACCCTATAAAAATTACACAAATCCAAAATAGACATAGCTATACAATTATCTGAAAACTAGATTCTATACTAAATATCTATTACAACTAGAAAGATATAATTTTTATCTATACGAGAAGTAGCCGATGTTGAACTTAGTCTAGATCAGTGGTCGCCAAAGTGGTCAAGACGGACCCCAAGGGGTCGATAAGAGTTCTCCAGGCGTTGATTAATACACGAGGGTCGAAAGGGGGTCGATTAATACACGGGGCTCGAAACTAAAATCGATTAATACGCGGGGCTCGAAAACACCCAAGAGAATCAATTCAACTGTCTAGGAAAAATATAGTTTATTCCAATAAAAATACGAAGATGATCAACTACTGACTACCCTACTTATAATTTGAGTTTTGTAACTCAATTTTTGAAAAACAGAGGAAAAGATTGAATCGTGGTGATTTCAGACTCGTCCTCATCATGGCCTTTTGGCGATCCAATCTTGGATGTAGGCCTCTTCCCTCTTCTTCCACTCTTGGCGATCTTGTGCCCGTTTCATCCAGTCTCGACCTCCGTGCCGTCGAATGTCGTCCATCCATCGCTGCGGTGATTTTCCGCGCCCTCGATTATCCGCTCTTGGTCTCCATTCAAGGACTAGTCTCGTTCAGCGACTCTCGTTCATTCTCACAATGTGCACTTTTTCCATGTTCACTTTTTCCTAGCTATGACACCCTTGACGTCTTTCGCCTTGGTCACGATGGGTGGTCCCGAGCATCGCTCTCTCCATGCCACCCTGCGCGACTCGAAACTTCGCGGCGTACTTCTGCGTAATGGTCATGGTCTCTGTACCGTAGGTGAGCACGGGCATGACACACTATTTTGCCACATAGAATCTGCTTATTGGCACCGAAAGCTGCCCAAGCCCTGCGCGATCCGCCTTTCCACTTCCGCTACCTGGTTCTCAATGCCCAGTGTAACCTTATGCCCCAAATATTTATACTCGGTTACTTTTGGTTACTTTTTGGAAGCTGGTAGTCTGTGATTTCGGCAATGTTGATCATAATCTTGATTTTCCCCATGTTCATTTTATGAGTCTTCTCGGATTCCAGTCTCAAATCCTCCAACATCGTCATGATCTCCCCAATGCTCTCTGTGACCAGAACCAGGTCATCAGCAAACCTCAGATTGGTCATTCTCTCTTCATCAATCATCAGCCCCTTCCCTGCCCAAAGCATCTGTTGGAATACACATTCTAGTGCTAGGGTAAACAGCTTCGGTGATATTGTGTCCTCTTGCCTGAGACCTCTCTCTAGATGAAATTTGTTGGTTTTCTTGTCCAGGGAGACACAGGCAGTTGCTTTCTGATGCAGGTGGTTGAGGGTCTGTATGTACCTTTCATCGATACGGCATTTAACAAGAGCTTGCTCTAGGGCCCACCATTCTATGGAGTCGAACGCTTTCTCGTAGTCGATGAAGTCTAGAATAAGTGGTTTCTTGTACTCATTGCATTTCTCCACGACTGTTTTGAAGGTGGTCATTGGTGTTGAAGCCTGAGCGAAAGCCTGCCTGTTCTCTGGGTTGGAAGGATTCTAGCTTCCTGTCAAGTCTGTTAACTAGAACCCGAGAGAAGAGGTTGTAGACATGCGACAGTAGACTGATAGATCTGTAGTTTTCCAGTCTCTTAATGTCTCCTTTTTTGTGGATTAGGGTGACTACTGCGTTATGCCATAATGCAGGTACTTTACCTTGCAGGATGCACTTTGTGAATAGGATTGCCGGAACTTCACTAAGTACCTTGTCGTTGCTTTTGATCATCTCTGGTAATAAGTCATCTTACCCAGGGGCTCTTCTCTTCTTAAGTTATTGTACAGTTTAACATTATTTCCTCTGAAATGACATCCGGAATTTCTTCGGATCCGATGTTTTCGACAGGTGGTCGTCTTTGCCCTCGAGCTGTCAGTGCCTGACTCGGTGCTTTACCTTCGTAGAGTGTAGTCTGTACTATTGATGTCCTGTACTATTGCAAGCAGCTGCTCCTTGTTTGAAACTACTTCTACATTCCCGTTGAGAAGCTTGAAGATGTGTTTCTTGCCCTCACGCAGCTTCAGCCTTAGAACTCTTAAGCTGCTGTTCTTTTCTAAAGCTTCTTGTATGACACGGGTGTTATGGTCCAACAGATCGCTTCGTGTCTTCCTGCGGATTTGCTTTTGCAGGTCTCTGCATTCTTGTCTACCCACTTTTCCCTCACTACACAGAGACCGTCTTTGTTCCATCATCTTTATAGTCTCTGGTGTTAATTTCGTCGGTTTGTTAGGCAGGACACTTGTGGTGATTTCGTCAAGGCTGAGAGTTAATGCTGCAGTTAGCTTGTCACTATTCTCATCCACAGTCATGTAGACTAGATGCACACAGTTGATTTTCTCTCAACAGCATTCTTGTACGGATCCTCATTCGCTCGTAGTATTTTGAGTTTGGTATCAGCTGGTAGGTGTTTCGTTAAAACAAGATTTTGCGCTGTTTTAAGCCTCATGTATAAGTCCGCTCTAACCAGGCGATAGTCAATGCCGGTAGTGAACTTATTTAGCACATTGAGGTCCTCGACCATAAGTTTCGTGTCAGTGATGATATAGTCGTACTCGTTCTTGTGTACGCCATCAGGCTGCCTCCAGGTCCACTTACGTTGCTCTTGTTTTTTGAAGAAGGTGTTCATAGCATACAGTGAATTTGCTTGTAAGAAGTTGAGAAGCATCTGTCGTCGGGCATTTCGTACTCCGAGTCCGAAATTTCCTATGCTAGTTTCGCCGCTGTTCTCCTTTCTACCAACTCTCGCGTTTAAGTCGCCCATTATTACGGTATACTTGGTCTTTACTTTATCGCTCAAGGAACTTAGGTCTTCGTAGAACTCTTCTACAGTTTCATCCGGATGCTTCGATGTTGGGGCATAAGCCTGGATAACTTTAAGTTTGTGCATTTTGTTGAGTCTTTTGTTGAGACAATGTAAGCAAGACGATCCGAAACGCTGTTTAGTTCAATTACTTCAACTGTTTACTTCTACACACTCTTTTATGGTTTTGTTTACCATAAAGCCGATTCCTCCCACACCGGGCCTTGGGCCTTCGCGGTGATTTTAGATTAAAACTTACCAATTTTTAACTAAATATCAAAAATCTTGCTGCTTCTCTTCACATTCATCCCAATAATATCAACTATTTTAATAAAAAGGAATGTCAACATAAAAACTTAATAAAGTCGGACCACAGCCTGAAAGTGCCACGGGAGTGGACTGAGACCCAGTAAATGACTGGCTAATTTAACATGAGATTTGTTTTGGTAGCCCTAAAAGGACTCAATAATATTATAGAGCTCTGGAAAGATAGAATATATTTATATATTTAGGCTGTGTATATATTCATTTGTTTTAGTAGGCCTAAAACGACTCAATAATATTGTAGAGCTCCGGAAAGATTGAATATATTTATATATTCAGGCTCTGTATATATTCATTTGTTTTCGTAGTCCTAAAAAAGTCTCAATAATTTTATAGAGCTCCGGAAAGATTGAATATATTTATATATTTAGGCTGTGTATATATTCATTTGTTTTAGTAGGCCTAAAAAGAATAATATAATAGAGCTCCGTAAAGGTTGAATATATTTATATATTCAGGCTGTGTTCCGTCTTTATTAAGTTTATATGATTATCTATAATATAGTATGGTGTTACCAATCACTCTAGTCTTGTAGGTATGTCAACATATTTTTAAAATGTTCGGTACTAGTCACAAAGTGACAGTAAAGCAAAATATGAGTTAATGTTTTTATTACATAATCTGGGGATCGATATGAAGGCAAATATTCTATGAAGGGGTCAACGGGATAAAAAGTTTGGGGACCCCTGGTCTAGATACAATTGTTACAGATTAGTCTTTTACGGCTTCTTATTTGAACTAGAACTAAATAGATTATGGTAGTAATGCTATAAATATATAGAGTAATAAATAGTATATGGACAGATTAGAGATAAGTTGGATTAGACTGAATCTAGATAAGCAATGTCAAAATGACATGATCGTATAAATTGGTGTTGATAGGATTAAATAAATGTTTATAGCAATTGGCAGTGGTTATTAGGTGGCGCCAGAATTTATGTAATGAGAATTGTCACGAAGCTGGAGCGTGTTTGTTGGAGAAATCCATTGAAACCAGTTTTTATTTTCACATAATTAATGGAATATTTACGAGCTAGGGATTAAAAATAGACGATATTTCTATGCAAATCTCTGAATTAATACGCAAAAACTGTGCCAAGTTTCTTCTTCAACTCAATTTGCAAATTTTCAATGCCAAAATTACTAAATCCATCTCGTCTAAGAATTTTATTTATTTTTAAGTTACCGTTGCTTTTTATATATTTGCCTAAAATTCAACTTAATTCAACTATAACTCAAAAATTAAACTGGATAAGAGAAAACGATTCAGACAAAACTTGTAAATCTATAATCGAAGTTTTCTTTGCCAAACTTAAAAATTCGTAGATTATCTAAAAATCATCTAAATTATCTAAATATCTAAGCTTTTATAGAAAATAAAATTATCGTAACTTTCTATATATTTGTCTAAGTTTAATTAAGCTCTAACTCAAAAACTACACCAGATAATAGAAAACGATTCAGACAAAACATGTAGATCTATAATCGAAGTTTTCATTGCCAAAATTACTAACTTGTAGATTAAATCTACGTAGTCTAAACTTTCATCAAACATATAGTAATCGTAGCTTTCTATATATTCGCAGAAGGATAATCAAGCAATAATTCAAAAATTAGATTTGTTAATAGAAACCGCTTCAGTTTGACAAACATTATATTTTTTTAAGAAAAGTCTTCAAATAATCTGTGGATTAAGTCAGTTTGTTTACGAAAATAGACTGTTGCCAAGAATGTATTATAACCACAGATAAGATAACAATCGCTGTATAACAATGACAAAAATAATTTAAAATTTTGAGAAAAACCCTATCTAAATCTAATTATTACGTTGTTATTTTATCAGATAAAAGGCACTCACGTAGTATCAAATAAGTGCACTTAATAGGGAAGTGATCAATTATACAACCCATTAATAAACATAACAAACAAAATCAGAGTGGTCTGCTCTCTTCAATTTCGTTCATAATGCCCCGTTCTCATTATTCCAGTCTAGCGATCAAATTCAGCGCGGGAATGTACCCATTCCAGTGAGCTAGCTATCCATTACAGTGACTGGACGCTCTACTTTTTCATTCCTGCTCTCCCAATTTCTCATCCAAATCCGTTTTTCTTTTTTTAGTTCTACTTCCACCACGTCACTGACTTCTTCTAACAGTAGTAATTCAACAGTTTTAAAACCATATTTGGTACTTACGTATTAACGACACCACGGCTACATTTTGAAATGCCGCCAATCTACACTTAATTTTTTATGATAAATCATAAAATAAAACATTTTATTTAAAATTAAAACATTTTTAAAATTCAAAATACTTCATTTTTTAACACCGGTTAGATTAGGTTGCCCGCCGCGAAGCGGACAGATGAATCAAGACAACATACGATCAATCAAGCGAACTCTCGATCCAATATCTAGCGTTGGTGGCGTTAATACGTTAGTACCTAATTTTTGAGCTACCTTCTTGAAATCGTTGTCACTGTAGTGTTGCCTTTGAAAAATGTAAACGTTTTAATCCAGTCCAGCACAGTACTGGATTGATACGCAGGATTACTAGACTGGAATAATGTGAACCAGGTATTATGTTAAATAGATAAGAGAGAGGCAATTTCAGACAAATAAAACTAGACATGAAAGATTAAGCAGAGAAGACTAAGCGGATAAGACTAGACAGACAACACTAGACAGGCAAGACTAGACAGACAAGACTAGACAGATAAGACTAGACAGACAAGACTAGACAGACAAGACTAGACAGACAAGACTGGACAGACAAGACTAGACAGACAAGCTAGACAGACAACACTACACAGACAACACTAGACAGACAAGACTAGACTAACAAGACAAGACAGACAAGACTAGACAGACAAGACTAGACATACAAGACTAGACATTCAAGACTAGACAGACAAGACTAGACAGACAAGACTAGACAGACAGACCAAACAGGCAAAACTAGACAGACAAGACTAGACAGATAAGACTAGACAGACAAGACTAGACAGACAAGACTAGACAGACAAGACTAGACAGACAAGACTAGACAGACAAAACTAGACAGACAAGACTAGACAGACAAGACTAGACAGACAAGACTAAACAGACAAGACTAGACAGACAAGACTAGACAGACAAGACTAGACAGACAAGACTAGACAGACAAGACTAGACAGACAAGACTAGACAGACAAGACTAGACAGACAAGACTAGACAGACAAAACTAGTCAGACAAGACTAGACAGACAAGACTAGACAGACAAGACTAGACAGACAAGACTAGACAGACAAGACTAGACAGACAAGACTAGACAGACAAGACTAGACAGACAAGACTAGACAGACAAGACTAGACAGACAAGACTAGACAGACAAGACTAGACAGACAAGACTAGACAGACAAGACTAGACAGACAAGACTAGATAGACAAGACTAGACAGACAAGACTAGACAGACAAGACTAGACAGACAAGACTAGACAGACAAGACTAGACAGACAAGACTAGACAGACAAGACTAGACAGACAAGACTAGACAGACAAGACTAGACAGACAAGACTAGACAGACAAGACTAGACAGACAAGACTAGACAGACAAGACTAGACAGACAAGACTAGACAGACAAGACTAGACAGACAAGACTAGACAGACAAGACTAGACAGGCAAGACTAGACAGACAAGACTAGACAGACAAGACTAGACAGACAAGACTAGACAGACAAGACTAGACAGACAAGACTAGACAGACAAGACTAGACAGACAAGACTAGACAGACAAGACTAGACAGACAAGACTAGACAGACAAGACTAGACAGACAAGACTAGACAGACAAGACTAGACAGACAAGACTAGACAGACAAGACTAGACAGACAAGACTAGACAGACAAGACTAGACAGACAAGACTAGACAGACCAGACTACACAGACAAGACTAGACAGACAAGACTAGACAGACAAGACTAGACAGACAAGACTAGACAGACAAGACTAGACAGACAAGACTAGACAGACAAGACTAGACAGACAAGACTAGACAGACAAGACTAGACAGACAAGACTAGACAGACAAGACTAGACAGACAAGACTAGACAGACAAGACTAGACAGACAAGACTAGACAGACAAGACTAGACAGACAAGACTAGACAGACAAGACTAGACAGACAAGACTAGACAGACAAGACTAGACAGACAAGACTAGACAGACAAGACTAGACAGACAAGACTAGACAGACAAGACTAGACAGACAAGACTAGACAGACAAGACTAGACAGACAAGACTAGACAGACAAGACTAGACAGACAAGACTAGACAGACAAGACTAGACAGACAAGACTAGACAGACAAGACTAGACAGACAAGGCTAGACAGACAAGACTAGACAGACAAGACTAGACAGACAAGACTAGACAGACAAGACTAGACAGACAAGACTAGACAGACAAGACTAGACAGACAAGACTTGACAGACAAGACTAGACAGACGAGACTAGACAGACAAGTCTAGACAGACAAGACTAGACAGACCAGACTAGACAGACAAGACTACACAGATAAGACTAGACAGACAAGACTAGACAGACAAGACTAGACAGACAAGACTATACAGACAAGACTAGACAGGCAAGACAAGACAGACGTGACTAGACAGACAAGTCTACACAGACAAGACTAGACAGACAAGACTAGACAAATAAGACTAAACAGACAAGACTAGACAGACAAGACTAGACAGACAAGACTATACAGACGAGACTAGACAGACAAGACTAGACAGACGTGACTAGACAGACAAGTCTAGACAGACAAGACTAGACAGACAATACTAGACAGAGAAGACTAGACAGACAAGACTAGACAGACAAGACTAGACAGACAAGACTAGACTAGACAGACAAGACTAGACATACAAGACTAGGCAGACAAGACTAGACAGATAAGACTAGACAGACAAGACTAGACAGACAACACTAGACAGACAAGACTATACAGACAAGACTAGACAGACAAGACAAAACAGACGTGACTAGACAGACAAGTCTACACAGACAAGACTAGACAGACAAGACTAGACAGATAAGACTAGACAGACAAGACTAGACAGACAAGACTAGACAGACAAGACTATACAGACAAGACTAGACAGACAAGACTAGACAGACGAGACTAGACAGACAAGTCTAGACAGACAAGACTAGACAGACCAGACTAGACAGACAAGACTAGACAGATAAGACTAGACAGACAAGACTAGACAGACAAGACTAGACAGACAAGACTATACAGACAAGACTAGACAGGCAAGACAAGACAGACGTGACTAGACAGACAAGTCTACACAGACAAGACTAGACAGACAAGACTAGACAAATAAGACTAGACAGACAAGACTAGACAGACAAGACTAGACAGACAAGTCTAGACAGACAAGACTAGACAGACCAGACTAGGCAGACAAGACTAGACAGATAAGACTAGACAGACAAGACTAGACAGAAAACACTAGACAGACAAGACTATACAGACAAGACTAGACAGACAAGACAAGACAGACGTGACTAGACAGACAAGTCTACACAGACAAGACTAGACAGACAAGACTAGACAGATAAGACTAGACAGACAAGACTAGACAGACAAGACTAGACAGACAAGACTATACAGACAAGACTAGACAGACAAGACTAGACAGACGTGACTAGACAGACAAGTCTAGAGAGACAAGACTAGACAGACAAGACTAGACAGACAAGACTAGACAGACAAGACTAGACAGACAAGACTAGACAGACAAGACTAGACAGACAAGACTAGACAGACAAGACTAGACAGACAAGACTAGACAGACAAGACTAGACAGACAAGACTAGACAGACAAGACTAGACAGACAAGACTAGACAGACAAGACTAGACAGACAAGACTAGACAGAAAAGACTAGACAGACAAGACTAGACAGACAAGACTAGACAGACAAGACTAGACAGACAAGACTAGACAGACAAGACTAGACAGACAAGACTAGACCGGCAAAACTTTTTTTTAAAAGTGGTTCAGTGTAAGCTCTCACCAAATCCCCTGTTCCACCTTGGCTTTTTAGTATGCGTCACCCCGGTATCGCATATATTGAATTCATTCAGGGTGGGCAGCCCGGACGGTTAATGAAAACCGCCCTAGTTGTCGCCTCCCCGACCAGGATTCGAACCCGGGTCTCCCGCATTGAAAGGCGGGTATGTTGTCAACTGCACCACCGAGGAGGACAGACAGACAAGACTAGACAGACAAGACTAAACACACAAGACTAGACAGACAAGACAAGACAGACAAGACAAGACAGACAAGACTAGACAGACAAGACTAGGCAGACAAGACTAGACAGACAAGACTAGACAGACAAGACGCAAAAGACTAGAAATACAATACTAGATATACAAAAATAGACAGACAAAGAAATGTTTTAAATATTTCGTTATTCGTTTCTCCTTTGAGGTCTGTAGTCGAGAACAATAGAAGGAAATAGTAAACTAGCTATTATACATTCCCAGTGGAAAATTTTGAGCGTATAGAAATTTGCAAAAATTTAAATGCGAAAAACCGCAGTTTTAATAGAGAATTAGATAAAGCGTGTAAACAAGATAACGATATTTATAGCTGTCGTACTTTCCCAATTATTCCGTTTTCACGATAAAATGTTTTATCGACTCCAAACTGGAATTATTATTTATATATTAATTAATTTCTTTAGTCTCCTCTGTTTAGTCTTGTCTCTGTAATCGTGTCTGTCTAATTTTGTCTGTCTAGTCAAGTTTGTTTAGTCTTATCTGTCTAATCATGTGTGTCTAGTTTTCTTCGTCTAGTCCTATGTGTCAGTATTGTCTGTCTAGTCTTGTCTGTTTAGTCTTATGTCTTGTCTAAAGTCTAGTCTTGCCTGTCTATTGTTGCCTGTCTAATCTAGTCTAGTCTATTTAGTTTTGTCTTCTAGTCTTGTCTGACGAGTTTAGTCTGTCAAGTCTTATCTGTCTAGACATGTCTGTTTAATCTCATCTGCCTAGTTTTGTCTGTCTAGTCTTGTTTGTCTAGTCTTGTCTGTCTAGTCTTGTCTGTCTAGTCTTGTCTGTCTAGTATTGTCTGTCTAATCTTGTCTGTCTAGTATTGTCTGTCTAGTCTTGTCTGTCTAGTCTTGCCTGTCTATTCTTGTCAGTCCAGTTTTGTCCGTTTAGTCTTGTCTGTCTAGTCTTGTCTGTCTAGTCTTGTCTGTCTAGTCTTGTCTGTCTAGTCTTGTCTGTCTAGTCTTGTCTGTCTAGTCTTGTCTGTCTAGTCTTGTCTGTCTAGTCTTGTCTAGTCTTGTCTGTCTAGTCTTGTCTGTCTAGTATTACCTGTCTAGTCTTGTCTGTCTAATCTTTTCTGTCTAGTCTTGTATGTCTAGTCTTGTCTGTCTAGTCTTCTCTGTCTAGTCTTGTCTATTTAGTTTTGTCTGTCTAGTCTTGTCTATCTAGTCTTGTCTGTCTAGTCTTGTCTGTCTAGTCTTGTCTGTCTAGTCTTGTCTGTTTAGTCTTGTCTGTCTAGTCTTGTCTGTCTAGTCTTGTCTGTCTAGTCTTGTCTGTCTAGTCTTGTCTGTCTAGTCTTGTCTGTCTAGTCTTGTCTGTCTAGTCTTGTCTGTCTAGTCTTGTCTGTCTAGTCTTGTCTGTCTAGTATTGTCTGTCTAGTCTTGTCTGTCTAGTCTTGTCTGTCTAGTCTTGTCTAGTCTTGTCTAGTCTTGTCTAGTCTTGTCTGTCTAGTCTTGTCTGTCTAGTATTACCTGTCTAGTCTTGTCTGTCTAATCTTGTCTGTCTTGTCTTGTTTGTCTAGTCTTGTATGTCTAGTCTTATCTATCATCCTGGTCGGGGAAGCGACAACTAGGGCGGTTTTCATTAACCGTCCGGGCTGCCCACCCTGAATGAATGCAATATATGCGATACCGGGGTGGCGCATACTAAAAGCCAAGGTGGAATATGGGGTTTGGTGAGAGCTTCCCCTGAGTCTTATCTATCTAGTCTTGTCTATCTAGTGTTATCTGTCTAGACTTGTTTATCTAATCCTACCTTTTGCGTTGTTGCTTTCGTTTGTGCGAATCGTCTTTCTTTTTAATCAATTTTTGACGTGAAGATAGTGCAAATATTATTTTGCAAAGTCAACGAACTTTCGCTCAGTTTCTCGCCTAATCTTAACGGAACGTGTAAGATTTGTTTATCCGAGATAATCTGTTAGTTTTTCTATCGCATTTCTGATAAAATTTGACACAAGTCTGCCAAAATTAGATTAGATCTGACATAAGTCTGCCCTATCAAACATTTTTTAACATTTAATTAATTTATCTATTAGGCAATAAATTACAGAGAAAAGATAAGCGAGTTTAGATATTAATAGAAGACTAGATATAAATAGATAGTCAAGACTAAACATACAAGATTAGACAAACAAGAGTAGGCAGACAAAACTAGACAAACAAGACGTTGTGTAACTAGTATTAGTACTTACGTATTAACGCCACACCGCTACATTTTTAAATGCCGGCAATCAACACCTAAAATTTGTATGATAAATCATAAAATAAAATATTTAATTGAAAATTAAAACATTTTTAAAATACTTTATTTTTTAACCCCGGTTAGATTAGGTTGCCCGACAGATAAATCAAGACAACATACGCGCGGCAGCACGAACTCTCGATCAAATATACTGCGGTGGTGGCGTTAATACGTAAGTACCCTAGTATTATCTAAGAAAATGCAAATGTGGAAATTGCAATTGACCGATTGAACCCTAAACCATGATCAGTTCGTGAGTATTTTGTCGCGAACTATTTATAATTGATAATCGGACGAGAGAGAAAAAAATGGTGACCTCCAGACTTGTCTAGAATTCCTCTCGCGTTCGTTTAAAAACTATCTGTAATCCATTGCAGCGGAGCTAATTTATTACCGAATTAAATTGCAAGTAGTTTCCACCGCGATTAGTCATAGATCTAGGGTTCGGATTAAGCGAACAACTTTAAATTAAAATAAACCGTGTCAAACTTTATCCGATAATTCAGTAATTAGTGTGAAACGTTAATTTACTAAATAGAACCGCTTAGTTTGGACAGATAAAAACTTTAGAAAGTTTACTTCAATCATTGTCTATGAGTTTCCATTAAGGCGGGTCCGTTTTGCACAATGTTTTGTATGCGCAGTTCAACACGTTGCAGATAAAACGTTGCGTGTGGACAGGAAAACTGCGCAGTTTTGAGAACTGCGCGGAGACGGTACAGTTGCAGCCATGACTGAGCTAAAGAGCCTAGATATCCATGAATTGTGCAGACAAGTCGACGCATGTGGACGGTAGCTCCGTTTTCCGATTCATTTTGTTCCTCAGTTTTTTTGTGCGTGTTTATTTAATATATTATTATTAATATATAATATCTCTATAAAGAGAAACGTATATTATTATTAATAAATTATTTCTCTATGTAAACCCAACAATTTTATTTTATTTGGTCTTAAAAATCTTTTTAAAATTTTATTTCTTAAAGTTGATAATATTAAATTACATTGAGATTATGCTAAACAGTTTCTTAACAACACAGCATGCCAAAATTGACCAGAGTAGTACCTCCTCCATGACGTTGTCACTAAAACTGTGCATAATATACAGATATAACTGCACCGTGTGGACGCTCTACAAATTGAAACGTTTTCATTCCGTCTTAAAACTGCGCAGACAAAACGGGGTGCAAAACCGAGGGTTTGGACCGGCTTTTGTCTATGAGTTGTGGACGCAGCATTGCATTTTGATATGTTCTCAATTTCTTTGATTTCAAATAAGTTTCCATTACTATGTCTACTGAGAAAATACAAGTCTTGAATAGACAATGTAATGGAAACTTATTTGAAATCAAAGAAATAGAGAACACATCAAAATGTTATGCTGCGTCCACACGCTTGGCAAACTCACAAATCCAAACCACAAATCAAACGTTTGGCATTGGTTTGCAAGCGCTTGCGACCGATTCAATCTAGTGTTGTTTGATGGATGCTCCGTTTGTTACCTTATCCACACGCTTGTGTTTATTAATGGTTTGGAGTTTGCGGCAAACGTGTGGACGCACTATAAGGATTCAACTAAGTCGTCATTTTCAAAGTTAAACTCCACAAGTTAATTCATAAGTTTGAAATATTTGTCTTTGCTAGTTCACTTGACAAAGCCATTCAGTTTTTATCGATTCAGGTTTTCCCAATAACGCTATCTAAATAACTGCTGTAAAGTTAACGGTGAATTGATTTAAATATCAAGTAAAATGTTATGTTTTGAGACTTGTTGTGTTTACTTGTTGTGTGTGCTTCTTTTACTAAATTGTATCTATACTATTGTATAAAACTATCGTTTAAGTTAAGTTTTGAGAGTTATTGTTAGTTTACTAAATCTATTGACTTCTTCTTCTTCTGTTGCCTTACACCTATGTGCGTTGACCAATTATAATGTATTGCATAATTGTTTATGTTTTCTTTATTGCTGCTTGGCACATGTCGCGAAACTTTTTGATTCCCGTCCAGTTCCTAAGCCATGATTGTTGTTTGCGTCCGATGCCTCTTCTGCCTTCTATCTTTCCTTCGAGTTTGAGCTGGGGAATTCGATATTTTGGCCCCCTTAGTATGTGACCCAGATACCCGATCTTGCGCTACTTTATGGTATTGAACAGTAATCCGTCCACTCCTGCCATTCTCAGCACCCCCTCTTTGGTAATGTGGTCCACCCATGAGATACGGAGCATTCTTCTGAGTGACCACATGTCGAACGCCTCGATCTTGTTAATGGATGCTACCATTTTATCATCCAGGTTTCTTCTCCATAAAGTAGGACTGGTCAAGCTTAGCATTTGACCATTCTGTGGCGGATTTCTAAATTTATGATGTTTATCATTTTAAATTATATTGTTTATGTTTTTATCATAAATATGTTTTTATCGCATAGCAAGGGACGTAGTTTGTTGTATGCCCGTCTGGCTTGTTCTACCCTACTCTTGATCTCTTGTAGTGGGTCCCCTCTGTCGTTTACTAGTGTGGCTTGGTATTTCGTGTTCCTAGTTTCCCTCTCTACCGTGATGAACGCTCCTGCCTGATTATTTCGGCTTATAACCATGAGCCACAGTCCGGCGTCTGACCCCTTCTGTTTATGTTGTTCATTAGTAGCTGTAGGTTTTACTATGACCACTGTGTTGTAATAATAATAGTTTTATTGACTTAGCCAAAATAATGGATAGACCACGTTGTGGAAGTGATTGTCTTGTACATATTTTAAGGCAATAAATACAATAATAATATAAATGCGAGAAAGAAAAAACATTAAGATGTTAAAATTCAATAAATATAAAAATATAAAAAAAATATAAACATTCTTAAACATAGAAGTACAAAAAAATACGTTGAACACCAAAAATAAATTTACTACATATGAGTTTACATACAATACATGTTACTCCTCTAAAAACTCAGAAATTGAGTAGTATGCTCCTTGCAACAGGATTCGCTTGACATGTCGTTTAAAATGGTTATAGTCCTCCAAATTTATTTAATTATCATGTTTATTAAGCAATTTTATTAAGCGTTCTCACTCTGGAAGTCACCTTGTCGTGGTGTGAGGGCTTAGTTTCGCAACAAACCGTTAGACGTTACCGACCAGAGTACAACTCCGGTCGGAGCGGTCAGCGGAGAGCGAACAACCAAGAACTTCCAAACCCTTAATCCAAGGTGTCATGCGACCCGTGCCGGAAGGACTTGTTGGTAATCCATGTGTGCGGGACCTAACCGACACAGAGAACAAGGAAGTCAGCCCGGATTCCCGGGAAGACGACCTTGACCTCACACTAGACATGAGCAGTCCAGCCATGTCTACAGAGGCAGAGGCAGATGTTCTTGTAGGGACAGAGGAGGACTTGCCGCCTCCTGTCACAAAACAAGAATGACCAGCAGGCGCACCAAAATAGCCCAAGTGAACATCCATCATGCCAAAGCAGCTTCAGCTGTGATGGCTAGGATGTTCATCAAGCAGCACCTAGGGCTAGCGCTGCTTCAAGAACCCTGGACCTACGGAGGTAAGATCAGAGGGCTTAGCAACAGGGAATGTAAGTTGGTATGGGACAGCCGTGAGGTCTCCCCTAGAACTTGCATTATGGTAAGAAATGGCATAAATTACTTATGTCTTTCAGAATTTTGAACGCGGGATTTAGTACCGATTCAGGCCCTCATCAAGACCGAGGGTCTCCACCGCGAAGTAGTGATCGCATCAGCATACTTCCCTGGCGATGGTAACAGCATACCACCCATTGAAGTACAAAAGCTGGTGGAACACTGCATTAGGAGAAGGCTGCCACTCATTCTGGGATGTGAGCGAACGCACACAATGAGATGTAGGGCAGCACGGACACTAATAAGAGGGGTGAGTACCTTTTAGAATACCTCATTAAAGAGAACTTAATTGTGCACAACGTTGGGAACACACCAACATTTGTTACTAAAGTCAGAAATGAGGTACTGGATATTACGGTAGGTAGCGCTAACGTAAGTAAACTAATTAAAAAGTGGAGGGTTTCAAGTGAGCCCTCAATGTCAGATCATAGGATCATAGAGTTTGAGCTGGAAGGAGCGAGTGAGGAAAACATCCCCATTCGAAACCCCAGACAAACTGTGTGGCCTATGTTTAGTTCCCAACTAAAAGAAAACCTAGAGCAGGTTACAGTGAGGGGTAGTATCAAACACTACACCGTGCTGGAGCAGGCTGTAGAAGAAATAAATGTAGCAATCACCACGGAATTTGAATCCAGCTGCCCGGTAAAAACCGTGAAGGAGCATAAGGACGAAAAATGGTGGAACAAAAATTTGTCTACATTAAGAGCAAAAGTACGTAGGCTTTTTAACAAAGCCAAGCAATACGGAAATTGGCTAGAATACTCTGAGGTGCTTACCACCTACAACAAAGAGATCAGAAGGGCAAAAAGGGAAAACTTTAGGACCTTCTGTGAAAACATAGAATCCACGCCGGTGGCAGCTAGACTGCACAAAGCACTAGCGAAGGATAGAGTGGAAATGACAACCACTCTCAAGAAACCGGATGGGACCTTCACGGAGGATGAAGAGCAAAGAGCTCTCCTCCTACTAGAAACCCATTTTCCGGGATGTAGAGGATACAGGGAGACCGAGGGCTTGATGCAACCACGAAAACCAAGTCGGACCGACTGGAAGAGGGCAGCGTCCATCTGTACGGAAAACCGAATCAGATTGGCTATCGGCACTTTCCAGCCTTTTAAGGCCCCAGGTGTGGACGGACTAGTTCCTGCCTTCCTACAAAAGGGAGAGAGAGAACTAATGCCGTATCTTCTAAATATCTTTAGAAGTAGCTTAGCGCTCGGATATATACCGGAGCTATGGAGAAGGGCTAAGGTGGTATTTATACCGAAGGTGGGGAAGAAAGACACCACTCAACCAGTCGTTTAGACCCATTAGTCTAACATCTTTTATGTTAAAGACAATGGAGAAGGTGATTGATAATTACCTTAGAACTATAGTGCTGGTAGGTACACCACTACACAGGAGTCAGCATGTTTACAGAGCAGGGAAATCCACAGAAACCGCCCTGTATCAGCTGACAAACGAAATAGAAGCAGCACTAGATACAAAGGAAGAGAAATGCTGAGAACTAGAACGGCGGAGACACAAGTGGGAAAAGACACCATTAAGATCTCCACAACTCCAGGGTGCCCACAGGGAGGTGTACTATCACCGCTAATGTGGATACTGGTAGTAGATGAACTACTGGCTAGGCTAAACGACCTAGACATCAAATGTCAGGGTTACGCCGATGACATAGTCATAATGGCTAGAGGGAAATTTGAGGGAACGCTCTGTGAAATTGTTCAGAGAGGCCTCAACGTAACTAGTAGATGGTGTCAAACAGTGGAACTGAAACTCAACCCGAGCAAAACCACGGTGATACCATTTACTAGAAGGAGAAAACTAAACTGCCTACATCCCATGCTCATAGATGGCAAGGCAGTAGAATACCAACAGGAGATAAGGTATCTGGGTATCACACTAGATAGCAAACTCTTATGGAATAGACACGCTGAGGCAGTGGTAGGTAAAGCCAAACGCGCCCTAATGGTGTGCAGAAATCTGACAGGAAAAACGTGGGGTTGTAACCCCACTATCTTGCGATGGATGTACACCATGATAGTGAGACCTACAATCACTTATGGGGCAGTTGCGTGGGGCCATCTATGCCATCTTGCCATCTATGAAGTAGAATCAAGCTGGCCTCTATGAGGAAACACCATGAGAAGATTCAAAGACTGGCGTGTGTCTGCATCACGGGGGCAATGGGGTCGTGTCCGACAGCAGCAATGGAGCTGCTGCTGGATCTGACTCAGCTGCACCTTGTGGTGGAGAGCGCCGCCAGATCGGCGATCGTAAGATTCAGCAAGGAAGGAATGGGCAGAGGTAAAATAATCGGGAGCAGAGACCGAAACAGCCTCGCTGCCAAGATCCCCTGGCTGGAAGTACTGAAAGACGAAATGGTATGCAAATACCAATTCGCGAAAAACTACACAGCAATGTGTAGTAGTAAAGCCGATTGGAGCGACGAATCCTCAGCATACCACATTGAGCAAAATGCCATACAGTGGTATACAGATGGTTCGAAGACAAAAGAAGGCACTGGTGCAGGAGTGTTTGGACCTCGTACCAGATACTTCGAATCCATGGGAACATCCCCAAGTATCTTCCAAGCAGAGGTACACGCAATCGAAAGATTAAACCTTTTAACCTCGACAGGAATTACCGCAAAAAACGAATTGCTATCCTGTCAGATAGCCAAGCAGCCATCAAGGCCATTAGCTCATACACCATCAGATCCAAACTGGTATGGGACTGTGTGGGGAAGCTAAACAAGCTTGACAGGGATAATAAAGTAACGCTATACTGGGTACCAGGACACACTGGTATAGACGGAAACGAAGAAGCCGATCACCTAGCAAACAAGGGATCCAGTAGCCCCTTTATAGGTCCGGAACCCTTTTGCGGCATGAGCGTGAACACCATCCGCAAAAGTTTAGATGAAGAAATAAGAGGAAAATGGATGAAAACCTGGAAAGAACTTCCAGGGCTAAGGCAATCCAAAGTGATGCTGGGATCTTTTAACCAGAAGAGAACTAAAGCTTGCCTGAAACTAAGCAGGAACAAGCTCAGAATTCTGACAGGAGCCCTGACGGGACACTGCAGACTTAGGAAACATCTCAAGGCCCTAGGCCTAGAGGAGGATGATGGATGCAGATTCTGTGGCTCAGCAGAGGAAACCCCCATACATCTGTTCAAAGACTGCGGAGCATTACTCCGCAAGAGACAGATGTACCTTGGGGCTTACTGCTTGAACACAGAGGAGCTGCAGGCCTTGAATCCCACCCAGATCCTGAGATTCCTAAAGAAATCAGGATTAGAGGAGGCGCTCTAAATGGGTAAGTACACCAACACTTGGAGGAGGAAGGTGGGGTATAGATCTATAAAGGTCGCAGTACAAGTCGTCACCACCATATCTACAATCTACAAGCAATTTTATGCCTGTGTAGATGTAGGACTTTTCATATAAAGCAGTATTATGTTTAGGATAGGATAATAAAGTCTTGGATAAGTCAGGATAATATCTTGTGCAGTGATTGTGGGAATCTGCTAATGTTTCAAAATCTTTTACATGAAATTTTGTATAACACAGAACTTTTAGTATATAAATTGTAGGCAATGTAAGTATATTGTTCTATGTGAAACATGCTCTACAACTATGACCGGATGTATATATATATATATATATATATATATATATATATATATATATATTTATATATGTATATATATATATATATATATATATATATATATATATATATATATATATATATATATATATATATATATATATATGTCGAATGACTCTTTTTTACATCACAAAACATCTGTTGACGGTGGAAGCTTGACCCCGGAGCAAAACGTGAAGCGATAGGTGTGAGTGGCCAACGCATAATACACCCTTATGTTTGATTCCTTGTCCCTTGATTTTTTTAATTGGAGAATTCCAAAGTATGCACTCGCCAGTTAACGAGTTTTACACACATAATCGATATGGAGTGACCAATTAAGTGTGGAGTCTATCCGCAGCCCGAGAAAAATTGGTTGATGTTGAAAAGTTAAGTTGTTTTTGATCAACTGTGAGTCGGAAATCTGTTGGAATTTTTTTAAGCTTTGCAAAATATAGGCAAATCGTCTTATCCGAATAAAGAATCAGATTGTTAGCTCTGCACCATGCCTTTACTTCGTCGTCAACCCTTCTAACCTTCACTTCTAGATCTACAATCCTATTTGCGGTGACCACCATATTTATATCGTCAGCAAATAGTATAATGTCTGCTTTAACATGTGGGGGCGAGGTCGTTCACAAAGAATAGAAATAACAGTGTTCCCAAAACTGATCCTTGTGGCACACCTATACATAAATCCTTGATACTGGACTGAGTGTTGTTGGCACTTAATTTTCGATTTGTTAGGAACGATCGTATCAACCCGGAGAATGTTCCCCGAAATCCATAGCATTGAAGTTTTTCCACCACAGTGTCTACATTTACCGTATCAAAGGCCTTAGACCAGTGGTTCTCAAACTGGGTGCCGCGGTACCCTGAGGTGCCGCAAGCGTATGCCTGGGGTGCCGCAGCAATAATCAAGAAATGTAAAAAAAAGTTAAAAGAAAATTACATGAGGTAATCGAATTTGAGTTTCTACTTTTATTGCTGAATTGTGGACATTTGGCTAAAAGCTGGGCCTTTAAAACGGAAAGGTGATGAACTCATTGAAGCCTTTAAAGCGATTGATTTAATGACAACCAGCATCGTCAGAGGAGGCACGATCTCAGTTCGCGAAAATGCAACTCACGACTAAAAGATAAGGAAAATAAGGAAATATGATCCTAGCTACATTGTTTGGGTTTGTTTCTATTGGGAACGAATAAACACCGGAAGGGCAATGCGTTATGTATCATAAAATTATTTCTAATAGCTGCTTGGTTTCATCCATATTATCACACTTTTATCAATGTTGCATTCTCAACTTTACATTAAAAACAGGTACAGGAGCAAACTCCCTGTATCAAGTGATTTCAGGGTGAAATTAACCAAACTTTAGATAAACTTAAAGAATTTTCCAAATAATTTCATTCGTCCAATTTTAAAGACAATTACATTTGTCATTGGTTTTGTTTCATTTTTCTAAGTTTTCAAACCCTTTTTAGGGTAGCTGTGACGAGAAATTTTTGTAGCCTGACAAGGGTGCCGCGAGATTTTTTTAGCTCGATAAGGGTGCCGCGGCAAAAAAATTTTGAGAACCACTGCCTTAGACAGATCAAAAAAGAGACCCATTACATGCTTTCCAGCATCTAGTTCTTTTATTATCAATTTAGCTAGGTTGGAAGACGCTGTCTCTATTGATCTCTGTGTCCTAAAGCCATTTTGGCTATTATTAAAGAGGTTATATTTTTCTAAATATATAATCATTTTATTGTAGATCAGACGTTCGAAAATTTTGGAGAAGGTGGAGATGATAAAGATTGGCCTGTAATTATTAATGCCCTCAGTGTCTGTTTTTTTATACAAAGGAACAACGAGGGCTACTTTCAGTATAGATGGATAAATGCGTGAGTGAACTAATGCATTTATTGTATTGAGTATCAGTAAAGGATCCTCAATGACCTCAAGTAAGTATTTAATAGTTTTTATGGAAAATCTATCCACACCAGATGAAATTGTAGTTGCCAAATTTGTAATGATCAGTCGAAGATCCTTCGTATCTATGTCAAGCATGAGGAAGGAGTGCAGGGTTGTGAAGTTGTGTGTGGGTAAAGCATACAGGAAAAGCACACCACTCTTAAGGTGCGGAGAAGACTATAAGTTGCCCTACTGGTGCTCAGAGGAAATACAAAATCAGATTTCAGAAACAAAGCGTAAAAGGAGGCGCTTTCAAAGGAGCATAGAAGTGGGAGATAGAGGGAATAGACGATCTGTGGTTTAGAGCACGTCATCCACAATGCAGAAAAGGAAATGCAACAAGGCCAATGGAGTGCCCTTGTCCTTATCGACGTACAAAACGCTTTTAATTCTGCCCCGTGGCACATAATTTTGTCCAAACTTGAAAAGTGCAGGTGTTAGCAGGTACCTAATCAACACTGTGCAATCATATTTCAGAAATAGCGTCATCCAGATAACTTCTAAGATGAAAAATAAAATCCTGGGAGGTGTACCGCAAGGTTCGGTCCTCGGGCCAACCCTATGGAACGTTTTGTATGACTATGTCATGTCTGTGGATACGGAGGAGGGAGTCGAACTTGTGTGCTATGCGCACGACCTGGCCGTATTGGCATCTGCAAAAAATCCCGAAGAACTGGTACTTAAGGTGAATGTAACGTTAAATACTATAGACAGATGGATGAAACGGAGCGAATTGAAAGTGGCCCTAAATAAAATCTTAGCAATAATCCTAAATAGGAAAAAACTACCTCCTATAAAGTTTACCATGGCAGGAGAAGATATCTATCCCGTGCGACAGATAAAATATCTGGGCATGATAATAGATAGGGGACTATCGTTCGGGCGACATATCCACTACGCGTGCGAGAAGGCGAAATGTACAATGAAGGCCCTAGGCAGCATACTGCCTAATATTAGAGGTCCAGGACAGAAGAAAAGGAAGGTACTAGCGATGGCAATGGAGTTGATAATGATGTACGGGTCTCCGCTATGACGTAAGCAAGACGTAAAATCTATCGAAAAAAATCACGTCCACCCAAAGACTAATGGCCTTGAGAGTATGCAGTGCATACCGCACAACATCTGCAGATGCCGCGCTCGTAGTGGCAGGCCTTGTACCGCTACACCTGCTTGCCGAAGAGAGAAAGCGACTATATGACCTACACAGGACAATAACAATAACAGACCGGAAAGAACAGAGGGAAATGACTTACCAGAAGTGGCAGACAGAATGGGACCTCGCTAAAGTCGGAAGGTGGACCCACAGGATGATAACGGACGATCAAGGAGTGGGTAGAGAGGAAGCATGGATCGAAAAATTTCCTCATTACACAGTGCCTTACAGGACACGGAGTCTTCTGCTCCTACACGGAGTGAATTGGAAAGAGGGGAAGTGCACAATGCCGATACTTTCCAGAGCAAGTAGATGATACTCCAGAACACACAATATTCCACTGTGGGAATTGGGATAACGAAAGGGACAATGTAAAAAGAAACCTACCTGCGGCGGCAGCCATGTCCCCGGAAAACATAATAGAGGAAATGATCGGACACAAGGACAGCTGGGAAACTGTGAAGAATTTTGTAGAAGAAGTGATGCGGAAAAAGGCAAAAGATGAATTAGAAGAACAGAGCAGAGAAAGAGATGACAACCGATAAAGGATATTAAGACTAAACCTGTAGGATGTAAGGCTGAAAGGCGGGAACACTACAGGAGAGAAATAAAGAGGAGATGGTTTTAGTGGGTATGACTGCCTTAGAGGGCTGGTGAGTCCCACACTCCCCAAAATTGAAACCGTATTTGGGGGTGCGTAAAAGCACTTCCTCTCCTCTGTAGAAAAAAAAGGGTTGTGAGGTTGGGCTTTGTGCATTGAGTGTTTGAGGGCACCACGAAGTTTTTTTTGATTAAATTTAAGGCTATACTTGAAAAATGATCAGCAAATGCTTCAGCAATTTTTATAACCATTGTATTACTTATTTTAAGTGTGATTTATGTACTCCTTTTCTGCTTCCCTAGTGATTGGTTTATAATTGCTCATACATCTCTAGCTTTGTTGTTTGACTCTTGAATTCGATTCCTAATAATGCTCTTCTTAGCAGTAGCAATATTTATGGTATGCTCACGTTTCTTAGATTTGTATTTTCTTGTAAGTTCAAGACCATTCAATGTGTAAGCTAGCCAGTAGAAGTTTTTTAGGTGTATGTCTTCTTGTATTTGTGTGAAATCCAATTCTTAGAATTGTATCCAATTCTTAGAATTGCCGTGTCAATTCACAACTATTTTTTATATTCAAGGGTACACATCGCATCTAAAGAGGAAATTAGTCTAACAATAAAAGTTTTAAAAGCAGTTTCTTCATCATCCCCTAAACTTGCTGAAAGGTCAGTTTTTTTTTTGTATGGCATATTTTAATTTTTGTAACTTAACTTCTGAGAAATTCCTTCCTAGACGATATGCTAACGTATTGCGCATCGTGTGTAAACAGTCAAGGTCTAGTTTTAAGATGGGACTATGGTGGTCCGCAATGACTGGATTTACAATTTTAAAAGTATATGAGTTTTGGTCAATGTATGTAACTATATAGTCAATTATTGTTTCCGTGGTAGCACCATAGCAATTGGTAAAAATTCTAGTTGGTCCTTGATTCAAAACTCGTAGATTATATGCATTAAATATGTCTAACAGGTATTTTTTGTCTGCATGGTTTGTTAAAATTGCACAAATGCATTAGAGCCTCATTAAGCCCATTAATGAAAATTTGTGTATCTCCCACTGTAGATCTGTATAAACAAATTAGATTGATGGCAGGTGACATGCCTAGGGTTATGCCGCAAATTTCTATATCCAGTTCTACTGCGTAACTTGAGAGCTTTAGTTGTGACGCTTTTAGTTCTTTTCAAACATATAATGCAACTCCGCCATGTATAGATTTAACCCTACAAAAATTCGCAACTTTAGTCCATTTTTTTTAAGAACGCAGTATAGGGAAGATAGGGCTTATTTGACCTTGTTCTCTAATTGGCTTAAATCGAGGAGAAGTTCACACCGACGATATTTACATCTTCATCTCAACCTCTTTTCTCTCTTTCTTTTGACATACATTTGCAGCTGTTAGTTATCAATGGCTGCCGTGTCAATTCACAACTGTTTGTGTCATTTAGATTTTTTGCGTTTTTCTCCATTTATTTGTTTGTATTTTATTACTATTGTTGCCATTTGGAGTATTTAATCAATAATAATAAGATATTCAATGAAACCAATAATAAATTACCAATTTTATATTCAAGTAACTATATTTGAATTTAGCGCTAAATTTTGTAACTAGATTAAACATTTGTCATAATGTAAATCAGGTTTCTAGTTACTGCATTCTTAAAAAAAATGGACTATAGATGAATATTATCAAACTTAATAACGTCTATTTCCACTTCTGTGCACCAGTGTTCACATATACATAACACATCAATATGTTCCCTTTCTAAATACAACTGAACTAGATCATATTTGTTTCTAATGGATTGGGCGTTAACCTGTGCTATTGTGATCCCAATTTTCCTAGATATTTCGCGTTGATTTCTAGGAGTTTCCAACTGCTAGGCATCGCTGATGCGGCTTGTAATCTCTTCTAAAAAATTATCTTTGAACTTTATTAGTTTGTTTTGGGTTTTCAATGATCCCAGAGTGATACTGCGTATACCTTAATCCCTTGTCTGCACATCTTATATTGTTTATTGTGGTACCGTTCAGTTCTATTCCGATTTCTAGATCGTCGAAGGCTTCTGAGAATATTTGTTCGACGTAAAGATTAAATAGCATTGGTGACATTATGCATACTTGACGTACCCCTCTTTTTATCTCGATTTCTTCTGGCGTTAATTGGTTCTTTATTCTGACGTTGACCGTCTGTTGCCAGTACAGGTTTTGGATTATTCTTACGTCTTTTTCATCTATATCAGCTCTTTTTATATATTCGATGTGACGTCCGTGGTTGGTACTATCGAACGCCTTTTCATAGTCGATGAAGCACAGGAAGATGTTCTTTCTTTGATCATAGTAGCTTTGTACCAATATGTTTAGTTGGCAACATTCTGCTGCTTTTCGTGTACCGGTGCCGCTCTTAAATCCGAACTGAGTGTCTCCACTTAGCTCTTCAAGTTTATTAAATAGCCTGGTGTGTGTGAATGATCCGTAGGAATATTTTTAATGCGTGATTCATTAGCGAAATTGGCTCGTGATCTTTGCATTTGGTTGCTGTTTGCTTTATGAACGTGGACTTTAGCCATTCCTTTGGAAGTTGTCCAGTGGCATAGGTCTTTGTTGTATAGTTTTAAAATTAGGTTTACGTTTTCCTCCTGTATCTGCTTGAAATATTCTGCGTAGATATCTTCTGGACCTGGTGCCCAAATCTATTAACATAGCAATATATTAATGTCCGTCACTAAATCAGATGTTTTAGTTTTCTCAAATACCAAACAAGAAGCTTAACTGAATTCTATCAAAAGTTCTTCTTCGTCTTTCAGCCGATCCATCCACTCCTTTATTGAAGGCATCTTCCAATTCTTTCCACGCAGTTTTATCTTGAGCTTTCTGTACCCAGTTCCGACCAGCTGTTGTTTTGATGTCATCCCACCATCGTTTTTGGGGTCTGCCTGTGCTCCTTTTGGTTACCTTGGGGCGACAGTGCGTAATTTTATCGGGGACCTGTCTCGCCACATGGCCGGCCCATCACCACTTCACTTGACTGATACGTTGGGCAATATCTGTAACCTTCGATCTTTTGCGCATATCTTCGTTTTTTATTATGTCTCTCAAGCTAACCCATCACCACTTGAGTTGACTGATACGTTGGACAATGTCTGCAACCACCGGTCTTTTGCGTATATCTTCGTGTTTTTATTCTGTCTAAATCCTAGCATAGCTCGTTGCATATCCCTCTGGGTTGTTTTGAGTTTATTTAGACATTCTTGTGTTAGTGCCATGGTTTCTCAACCGTATGTTGCTACTGGTTTGTCTCTGATACTTGTCTCTGCTACTGGCATGACGCATGAATGGTACACCATCCGCTTTGAGGTTTTTGGTGATCTTTATAGGGATTTCTGCGGAGTAAATTATCCAAATGCATTTGTCTAATTAGTTGAGAATTAAAGAAATAGATGTTAAGAGAATCAAAGAACTTTTGTAGAACGTTTAATTTATTTGTAGTGCCATCTACTTTTCAGGGATACAAATTAGACCTAGAATGCTTTCTCTACTACATACTAAATGATTTATATTTACAATTAATTTCAATTCTGCATTCAATTAGCAGCAAGGAATACAAAACTATCGCAAGAATTGAACATTTAAAGTTCATTGTAGATTAGGCTTTCTTAAACACGTCCATCTTTCACATCTATTGAGAGTTGTTGGTCAGATATTACCAATAGTAATACCAACAGTTGTAAGATCATACCGAGTTGCTTTTATTACTAAATCTGTTGAACGATCAGAGAATAGTCCGACTAAGTTTTGATTAGCACCAGTATATTGCTTACATCAGGGGTTCCCAACCTGTGGTACGCGTACCACTGCTGGTACGCGGGAACGTTTCAGGTGGTACGCGTGAGTGATGTGAGCAGCATGCTATTAATAGCTTCTGATTGCATGAGCAGTAAACACGCAAACATTACTCAGCTGCTTGTATCTGCAGGCGTGGAGGAGAGACGGCGCCGGGGGGCGGGGCGACGAGAGCTTACCTCTCTTCCCCCACGGCCCACGCTATTAATAACTTCCCCTGCGCCTACATTCTTCCGCCTCACAATATTGCCAGAGATTGTGCAAGTTCATTGTTCGCATTTCGTTGAGCGTGCTGTGATTTCGTATAACAATACTTCAAAGGATTGTGTTAAAAATCTAAATCACCGGCCGATCGTAAATACGATGAAAACTACTTACAGTACGGTTTTGTAGTGAAGCCAGGGACTGAAACCAGTGACATTCCTATTCCTCAATGTGTTGTATGTCTTGAAACACTTTCAAACCAAATCATCAAGCCTTCTTTACTGATGCGACACCAAAATACTAAGCACCCTGCTTTGATTGGTAAGCCCATTGAATTTTTTAAAAGAAAATCTAATTTTTTCAAGAGGAAACCCAATGTTTGACGAAGCTTGTCAATACTGATACTAAGTTGATAAAGGCGTCATACCTTGCTAGTTTAAGAATTGCAAAAGATGGAAAGCCTCACACAATCGGTGAGACGCTTTTACTGCCGGCCGCGGTGGATATGGTCCAAGCCGTGTTAGAAGAAAAGGCAGCCAAAGAAATGAAAAAAATAACACTCTCAAATAACACAGTAACGAGACGAATTGTCGATATGTCTAATAATATTGAAGAACAACTGGCTTTAAACCTCCAAGAATGCACTTATTTTGCACTTCAAGTTGACGAAAGCACCGATGTTACAAACATGGCGCAGCTACTTGTTTTCGTGCGATTTGATTATAATGAAGAGGTGATAGAAGAGTTTTTGTTCTGCAAACCACTTGAATCAAATATCACAGCGGAACTCATTTTTAAGGTAATTGATGAATATGTACTCCAAGTAGGCATTCCCTTGTCCAAGTGTATTGGCTTGTGTACAGATGGGGCAAAAGCTATGTCAGGAAGATTGACAGGCCTAGCAGCAAACAGGCCTAGAAGTTGCTCCTGAATGCAAAAGTACGCATTGTGTCATCCATCGAGAAGCATTAGCTGCTAAAGGTATGCCGGAAAATCTTAACTCCGTTCTATCAGATGCTGCGAAAGTTATTAACTTAATAAAGGCTAGGGCTCTAAACACAAGATTATTCTCCTTGATGAGTGAAGAAATGGGTGGCAAGTTCAAGACTTTACTCCTGCATACAGAAGTGAAGTGGTTATCTAGGGGGAAATTTTGAACCGTCTCTTTGAACTGAGATGAGAAGTTTTAATGTTTTTAAGTGAAAAATATCATAACATGAAAAAATTGTTTGCTGATGAAGAATGGTTGTCAAGATTAGCTTATCTAGCCGATATTTTTGACAAACTCAACACAATGAACTTGGGACTTCAGGAACCAAACACAACAGCCTTCACAGCCAGTGACAAAATAAACTCCTTCAAGAGAAAGCTGGTCCTGTTTTGTTCACAAATACACGAGAAGAATTTATCTGCATTTCCCACTCTATCATCATTTTTTGAAGAAAATGAAATCTCCAATGCCAGATGTGGTTACAGATATCATTGTTCACTTGAAAGGCCTTCAAAAAAGCTTTAAGAAGTATTTCTTTGAAGATTATTCAAAAGTGGACTGGATCAGAAATCCTTTTTCGGGAACCTCACCAAATGAATTGGAACTAAAAGAAAGTTTTATCGATCTTACAGAAGATCTTTAATTAACTTGTGGATTCGATGTAAAACCGAGTACCCTTTAATCTTCCGGCAAGCTCTGCTATTTTTGATGCCATCTGTTACGAATTACTTGTGTGAGAGTGGATTTTCTGAACTCTTGGACATAAAAAATAAACATAGAAGCAGAATAAATGTTGAAGATGACTTAAGAGTGAAGATAAGTTCCATTACTCCTAATGTTGATATTTTAATCACAGGCAAACAACAAGTTTCGCACTAAAGACTATAAAAGTATAATTTGTATGATGATTAATTTTTTGCTAAGTTTGTACTAATTTCTTATTTGTATGTTTTTAGACCCAATTAGGGTAATTACCATTTTAATCTTTTTATTTCTCCTTTATTATAAGCATGTTATTATAAATAAACAAATATCTAACCATTAAATATGTAAATATAACGCGTTTATTAAAGTATTTAGGTCTGGTGGTACGTCAAAATTTCTCAAAAAGTCAAGTGGTACGCAGGTGCAAAAAGATTGGGAACCCCTGGCTTAGATCATACAAAGTTTGACGACCTCTGGAATAGATAAGTAATTTTAAGACCAAGAACCGCTGCTGACATCTGTACTCAAACAATGTAACTAAGCCTGACAAATTTGATAATTAATGGGCACATTTGCTAAAGGGGTTGCATATTTATTGATTGAGTTCAAGAACATTCAAGACCCAGTCGTTCTGCAAGCTACGTTGTTGTGACACAGTTGTGTCACAATAGCATTGAGCATACGGAGCATACATCAGTTTCCAGGCAATTATAAGCGCATATGGAAAGGATGTCACAGATGATAAGTCGTTGCCGAAGCTAGGTCTGAAAAGTTATAGGAATAGAAAAGAAATTTTAAAACGAAGGAACGCTGCTGCCATCTGAATTGAAGCAACACAACTTAGTTACTTGATGGGCTTTTGTTGCGTGAGATGTCATTGTCTTGCGGAAATTAACATTTCTACGTGTTTTTGGACGTTTTGTGGCTTTTTAGCGATTTCGTTTCGTTAACTCGCTAGACACACCAAAGAAACATGTGCGACGAAGTAATAAAATCCATCATAAAATGTGCGAATTTCTCCGCAATAAAACACAAGGATCAAAGAAGACTGGACAAAGAACAAACTCCTTACATAAACCACCCAATTGGTAATAATAATAACTTCCCATTTCTGACAGACAGTTTCCTTTCATTCCACAAACTTTTTGTTAAAGGAGTTGCATATATATTGAGTGACTTAGGCAACATTCAAGACCCGGTCGTACTGCAGGCTGCGTTATTACACGATACCGTTGAGGATACCGACACCAGCTTCGAGGAGATTGAGAGCGCGTTTGGTAAGGAAGTGAGGGATGTGGTAGCGGAAGTCACGGATGATAAATCGTTGCCAAAGCTGGAGCGGAAGGAGTTGCAGGTTTTGCACGCGAAAACCTCGACTCGCAAAGCCAAGTTGGTCAAACTAGCGGACAAATTGTATAATTTGAGGGATTTAGAAAAAGGCGTTCCGCAAGGTTGGAGTGAGGAACGGGTGCAGGAATACTTTGTTTGGAGTAAAAGGGTCGTGGAAGGGCTCAGAGGCACCAACGAAGCAATCGAGAAAGCTTTAGATCAACTCTTTATTAAACATATAAATATAAAATAGAAAGACTTAATAAATACAAATACTTTTCTGAACTAATTAACATTTTTTCGTCTTCTGGAACTCCGTCATATACTTGACGAGCATGTCGACGTCCTCCTTCGTCACGGCGTTGTAAAGCGACGCTCGCATTCCTCCGACGCTCCTGTGTCCCTTCAACTGGTGCATGTTGTATTTCACGGCGTTTTCCAGAAACTCCTTCTCCAGCGCCTCGTTTCCCTCCGACCCTCCGACTCTAAACGGCACGTTCATCCTGCTGCGGCAATCCTCATCAATCGGACAATGATAGAAACCCTCAGAATCTTGAATCGCCTTATACAGAGTGAAACTCTTCAACTCCGCTTGTTTTTCCATCTCGGATACTCCTCCGTTCCTCTTAATCCACTCAAATACTTTATTCATTACATATACTCTACAAAAATAATGCAACAGTTAGTCTATCAAATTGACAATTCGTTAATATGTCAAGTCATTACGTCAATATCATTTTTTCAATTAATCTATTATGTCAATACCTCAACTGCCTGATTCACGCATTTGTGAATGCGTGATGCAATCTATAAAATGTTGTCAATTCGCACACTTCTAATGACTCGATCTGCGAATTTTCCAATTAGGTAATCTATCGATTTGATAGTATGTCAACCTTTCAATCTATTGACCTGCCATTTCGTACTCAATTGATTTGTTAATCTATCTATTCGTTAAGTTAATAATTTACCAATAGACCTTTTCATAGTTGAAATTTTTTGTGCGCATGTGTCAATTTCCGCCATGTTTTAAGGGCACTTTTTGACGTATAACCAGTGAAAATAACAAAATGTGCCCGAAACTTTCATATTCCCGCCTTCTAAACATGGCAGACGCGCATGCGCTTAACTAACAGTAAAAAGGTCTATTTGTGAATGCTGATCAGTCAATCAATCAATCAAATTAAATGTCAATTTTACATCTATTTTATATCTATCAATCTGTCTATAATCAATCTATTAATCCTTCACTTTATCTCATGGCCAATATGTTAATTTGTCAATTAGATAATCTCTTTATATATATCTATAAGGTAGTCAGTGAAACTGAATTCGATTTTTTTTCTTACGAGAAAGTTGCAGGTGTGTTATGTATTGACTTCTCTTTGGCGATGTGAGTAAAGTCGAAGACAGACGGACACGTCTTCATCGGTTTGCCCAGCAGATCGTCCCTGACGATGATCACCGTCACCCCGGCGGGACCGATGTTCTTCTGCGCCCCCGCGATTATCACCCCGTACTTTGACACATCAATCCGTTTCGTCATAATACTTGAAGACATGTCCGCGACAAGCGGAACCCCGTTCGTCTCGGGAACAAACGAGAATTCAACACCTACAACAAAAAATACGTTTAATAATTATTATCCTTGTTTAAATTAGGAATTTTACCGTCAACGGTTTCGTTGTCGCAGTAATAAACGTACGCCGCGTCCGGATTCATCGTCCAGTTGGAAGTTGAAGGAATCGAGCCGAGTTTGGGTTCGGGAAAGACTAAACGCACTTCTCCGTACTTTTCCGCTTCCTTGGCTGCTTTCTTCGACCACGTCCCGGTCACGAGATAATCCGCGCTGCCCGTGCGGTTCATCAGATTCATTGCGACCGCCGCAAATGCTCCAGTGCCCCCTCCTTGCATGAACAGAACCTTATAATTATCCGGAACATTCCTGTAACGTAATTAGAATTAATAGCGGGAATTAAATTTTCGTTGGTAAAGTTGTTACATTAATTCTCGTACGGAGTTTTGGGCGTCTTCATTGATTTTCACGTATTCCGGTGAACGGTGCGACATCTCCATAATACTCATATGCATATTGTTGTAGTTTAATAATTCCTTTTGTACCTCGTATAACACCTTAAGAGAAACGTTTCAGTTGATATAAATTGCTTATAGTACGTTTAGTTTCTTTAAGTAATAAAACTAAATATTTTAATATATTCTTACTTCTTGTGGTAGTTTGGCAGGGCCAGCTCCAAAATTAAGGGCGCTCTGTGCGGAACCCATGATCGTTCGTTGAGAAAACGCAGAAGTAACACAAACTGAAGAATGGACGGGAACTAAATCGCTGATTGTATTTATACGAGGCGACTTCGGTCGGGTTCGATCTTGATAAGTCGGAGCGCGACCGCGGGTTTTTTATGAAATTATTCGCGGCGCAGGGGTAAAATAATTGTGGGTCTGCCGGCCGACTGCAGGTTCAGAGACCTACAAACCCATCGGGCTATTGCAACCGGTTCTTCACTCTCACTTTCACTGTCATATTCCTTTGTTTTCGCGCTATTATAAATCAATTAAAAAACTGCCGTTATATTTTACAATTGAATCATTCATTTCAAAAACTGTATAAGTCTGTATTTTATTCAAATTTGAGCTTTTAATATGAAGCGTATCTACTTAAGTAGATAACACATTAATAATATGGTGTTATGGAACTCTTGTGGATAAAATGAGTTGTGTGGTTTTTTAAATTGAACGATTCAATTGTTTCTCTTAATCCAAACCGTTTTGGATTAGTTCCTCCCATACTCGACCACCAAACATTTTTCGTTGTTTAACCCTTTGATGCAAGACGCAATTAAAAGTGACCCACCTTTTTTACGCGTAAATGTGATGCTATGTGACGCTGTTTTAATTTAAAGCCGCATCGGCAATGGTCTAAGGAAGGAGTGACGAACCTTTTAATGACGACGTACCAATTCTTTTAAAATGTTTGCACTTTGAAATGTTCACGTGCTAGGAAACTTTTGCAATGAATAAAAAAACTTTGCTGATTGTGGAAATCAGCTGCCGTATTAGCATGAATATATGGAAGGTGCTAGCATTTCTTCCTTTGAACTGCGACCTTTCGCGGTTCAAGAACATCACCTTTTTATGGGAGGTTGGGAAATGCATTGCTTAACGCACGGAGTCACTAGGTCTCTTGGAGTGTAGGGCTCTCTGGTCGAGCTGTTCGTGACTAGCATACCCACTAAAACCCCCCCTGGGATCAGTATTCCACTTCGGAACCGCGTTAGCATTACTTCAAAGTGGTGATCCTTTCTATTACAGCTGCACGTTCCTGAACAGCAGCCCGACCTTTCTTTCGTCTTCGCCTTTTGATCATCAGCTGCACCATATTAGAGGAGTTGATAGGCTCTCCCACCGTCCGCTATGTTGTGATTATGAGTTCAGCCCATTGCGGGCATTCGAAAGTAGTATGTTCAGCTGAGTCTGTCCTTTGGCAGTATCTGCAGTTGTCTCTTTCTGCCTTTCCGATCCTTTGAACATATGAGTAAAAGCTTCCGTGCCCGCTTAGTACTTGTGTTAAGTAGTAATTAACTTCGCCATGAGTGCGCTTTAGCCATGCTCAATTTCTGGGATGAGAGTTCTGGTCCAGTTCCCTTCCTTGGCGTCATTCCAGCGTTTCTGTCATCTGCTCCTGAGTGCGCTTCTGTGTCGAGCTCTCCCTTCACATGACTTATAGCCAGTGGCGCTTTTAGACATAGGCGCACTAGGCACGCGCCTAGGGCCTCCCATTTTAGGGGGCCACAAATTTCCAACTAAGCAAGGTCAAACCAACTTTTGGCGGTTGACGACAATAAGCGGCAAAATTTGACAAAGTTTGGTGAATAAATTGGCACTTTGCGGTGGTTAATAGTGAAAAAATATTCAGAAAAAAAACTAAAGTATCATTGCATTGTTGTTATTTTTTGTATTGTTATTGGAAATTGATCGCATGACTGTTTTTACTAAAGCACACCACAGAATCTTACAGAGGATTCAAACCCAAAGAATGTAGTTCATGTCCCTTCAACCACGCCGTCCAAGTGTAGAAAACGATAAGCGTAGCAAGGAGTTTTCTAATGGACAAAAAGCATCTAATGTCACTATAAACGTCGTTAATGATAGTACCATTGATGTACAGAATTTAAATAAAATATGTGTTATATCGTTTATTACCATTAATTAATTAAATCTGTGTATTCGCGATTTCCACACATCACATAACCTCAAAACTATATCGTCGAAATTTTGACACTGACTGTTCTGAACTTCAGGGCCAACCTTGAAAAAATTAACTCATAACAGCACTCGGCGAACCAGAACCGCACGCATATGAGTGCTGTTATGAGTCCATTACAGACGCAAAATAAAAAAAAATATCACAACAATTCACGATTGAAATGTTTACGTTTCATTGATTAATTTATTAAAAGTCATGCTTGACATTTATCAAATTATTACTTTTTTTATAAATCTAAACTAAGTAAATTATTAATTTATATTGTAGGTAAAACTTTGTACGATACACGGATGGTAAAATACTCTACGTACCTAATTGTTATTTTTAGGGTTCGGTACCGAAAACGGAACCCTTATAGGATCACTTTGTTGTCCGTCTGTCTGTCTGTCAAGACCATTTTTCTCGGGAACGCGTAGAGGTAACAAGTTGAAATTTGTATCAAATACTCGGGTCTGCGGCCTCTTTCAGCTGTGAAAAAATCAAACTTGTAAGTCAACGCGATCAAAATATATGACCATTTATGTCGCATATTTTGCGATTTCACAAGGGAATCAAAACCTATAGGGTACTTTCCGTTGACCTAGAATCATGAAATTTGGCAAGAAGCGGTGTCTTACAGCACATGTAAAGGAAAAACGTAAATACGTAGTTTAATTACAGGAAAAATGCGAATTTACTATTAGAAAATTATGAAAATACACTAATGTTTTGCGTGGTATTGTCAGGCAACAGAAGCATATGGGTTGCATACAGTTAGCTCCTCCTAAAGATACCTTACTTACAAGTTTGTACGGAACCCTCGGTGCGCGAGTCACAACTCGCACTTGGCCGGTTTTTTCTAATGTGGTTTTACTATAATCTCGCATATTGAGAATTGGGACTCCCTAGACTAGGACCACATAGTCACCTTGCGCTTAGGGCCACAAGTAATGTAAACGCGCCCCTGCTTGTAGCGCCACATTTGACACTGTGCGGTAAGCGCAGCATATGCTTATTAACATCCTGCGTTGTGTTTTTAGTAATTTGTTTTTGTTTGTGGCTGCTTTTAGCGACTCCACCCAGGCCGGTACCTCGTAAAGGGGGATGGAATTAACCATCTCATTTAGTATCCTTTTAGAATGTATATTTAGGCCATTTATTCTGGGCATCAACTTACGAAGTGCTGTACCTGCACGTTCGGCTTTCACTGTTACTTTTTAGACGTGCCTGCTCCAGGAAAGCCGCTGGTCGATATGTGCGCCGAGGTATTTCATTGTCGGTGTCCCGAGAACTAGCCTACCTATTATGTTGACAGACATGGGTTAATCCTCTTGCGACCAGTGCAATGACCTCAGACTTTTCTGGAGCTATTTATAGTTCGTTCCATGTATGTATCGCTTATATTGCATATTCGACCCTCGCTACTAGAGCCTTCTCGTTTGTGTCAATTGACACAAACAAAATTAGGTCGTCGGAAAATGCGATCAGTCTACAGCGGTGTTTCCCAACTTGGGGCCCACGCCCCACAGAGGGGCAATTTGATAGATAAGGGGGCAATTCGAAAATGGACCCGAAGTGAATTTAACCCTTTTGCTCCGAGCCATTTAAAAGCAATGCTATATTTCGGTGCCAAAATTGAAAGAAAAAAGCAAATTCTTAAATAATAAATATTATAAATTTCTAATTGACAACTATTTATAACAGTCACAAAGTGGATGTTATTAAAACTTTTCAAATTATAAATTTCTTTTGACGAGAATTTTGATTTTGAATCAATGAAACAAGGTCGTCTTGAGGCGCATGTGAAACATAGTGCTCATATTAATTCAGATTTTAATTACTTTCAAACTTTAGAGTTTACCATCCGTTATACGCCAGAGCAACGCGGAGTAGCAGAGAGAATGAATATATGAACTATAGTAGAGAAGGATGTCAGATGTATGCTCCTCCAATGTAAACTTGGAAAACATTTTTGGTCCGAGGCAGTCCAAGCAGCAGTTTATCTGATTAATCCAAGTCCCACGTCAGCGTTGTACGGGAAAGTTCCGGCGTCGTTTTAGTTCAATGAAAAGTCCAACTTGAAGAAACTAAAGGTTTTTTGGTGCGTAGCCTTTCTACGCATTCCAACGCAAATTGTAGGCGGAAAATTCGAATCTCGATCGAAGAAATGTTTCATGATTGGATATTGCACAAATGGTTACACGTTTTGAGATCCAGAAGAGCATAAGGTCATCGTTGGATGTGATGTTATCTTCAACGAATCAAAATTTTCTTTCGAAGGACTGTCAAATGAAGACTGGATTGATCCAGATGTTGTAGAGTCAATAGAAGTAAAAACCGAAAGCCGTAAAGACGAATAAGTACTCTATCAGAAAGAAGACTTCGATCGCAGCAACGAGAAAAGCGAACCTTTGGAAGTGAGGCTCGGTAAAATGGGGACTTACTGAAGCTCACAGGAGAAACAGGACAAGACAAAAGAACCGGAAAATGAAGAAACATCTAGTCGATCTAAGCAACGTTATCTGCAGGACTATTACCTGGACGATGAAACAGAAAATTGTGTAATCCTGGCGTTGCACACCGAAGTTTTCGTAGAAGATGTACCGAACAACTACAAGGAAATCGTCACTCGTGAAGACAAAAATCAATGGATGGACAGAGTCGCCGAAGAAATAAGCGCACTTGAGGAAAATGAAACCTGGAAATTAACACCAATTCTCGAAGGAAAATAGCAACTGGGTTTTCAAGGTTAAGCGCGCGAACTTTGAGCGCTACAAGACTAGACTTGTAATCAAGGGTTGTGCGCAGAAATATGGTTTTGACTACGAAGAAACATATGCCCCATTGGCAAGACTTACGACGCTGAGAATCCTATCCGTAATCGTCGAGAAGAACTGCCCATTCTACCACATGGATGTTAAATATGCATTCAAATTTATATGAAAATTTCGACGGTTTCAAGGTCAAATGAAATTTAGTCTGTAAACTGAAGAAAGCGTTCTACGAACTGAAGCAAGCACCAACCTTGATTTCAAAAGTTCTGAGCATATCGTAAGAACGATAACGGAAGAACGATTGTTTGAGGGAAAAACTGAGGGAAAATTTTATTTTTTCAAGGAAGAATTGAGAGGAAAAATCAGAATGGGGGAGGTCAAATCGTTCCTCGGAATCAACATCGAACGGACTGACGAGGGTTTTAGCTTGAATCAAAAGAATTACCTGCGAAGAATGCTGAAACGCTTTCGACATTTGGAATCGAAAAGGACCGGAAGTCGACGTCTGATAAAAGTTTTTAGAAACACCGTCTCATTATTGTCGATCATCTGAGAATACTATCGGCTGATTTAAAAGAAAGATTTTCTGATTCAAAACAAATTGCTTTTCCAATATGGACGATGCAGCCAATGTTAGTGGATTTGTCTGATAAAGACAGAATTGCAAAATGACAGAATTGCAAAATGACGAGTCAGTTAAAACTTTATTTGATATAAAAGGAGCGATTGCGATTGCATTGTGAGGAAACAAAAATCAAATAACCAAATTCAACCAAATGTGCAATAAAACTATTGTTACCGTTTCCATCTTCATATTTAGCTGAATGTAGATTTACTGCTTTAAATGCTTTACTGGTAAAAAAAGAAATCGTCTGGATATAACAAAACGGGGGGACTTGAGACTGAAGCTAACCAATAGATGTAAAAAAATTGGAACCTAAAGGTAGACTTCCGAGCAAAGCGGCTCTGACGTTACTAACGCAGCGTCAAAGCCGCCGGGACATAGCGATAGTATTATGCACTATGGAAATATATGAGGCGCAATTCGAGTGCAGCGACATTGACGCGCTCAACGTCAGTGTCGCTGCGCTCGAATGGCGCCTCATACACTTTCATAGTGCATAATACTATCGCTATGTCGCCGCGTCAGTATCGCTGCGTAAGTGATGCCAGTGCAGCTTTGTTTGGAAACCTACCTTTACATAAAATCTCTGTACAGCTAGCATCAAGCGCAAGGATCTCACTAAATTAATATAAAAAAATCTTTGATCGAATTTGAATTTCAGTTTATCATTAAATGTTTTGGAAATTTTCTTGTTGCGTAACAATTTCCTAGTGATTTCTTCCTAAAACGTATCAATTAAATTTCTTAAGTGAACAATACATTTTTTTAATGTTAAATATTATGTATATGTTACATAGGAGGCGAGGGGGCATAAGAATTTTAGAAAGGCTTAGGTGGGGCATGGCACAAAAAAGGTTAGGAAACACTGGTCTACAGTCTCTCAGGTCATTCCTTTTTACCAGATCCAAGACGCCATTGTATAGGATGTTCCACAACAGGGGCCCGAGAACCGACCCCTGGGGAACACCGCAAGACAGCGGCCTTATTGTGTTATCTATTGTTGGGGTGCTGACCGTAAAATAGCTTTTGATTAAATCAATTAGATAGGCAGAGACTCTTTTCCGTCTAAGTGCGTCCTCGATTTTCCGCCAAGGCACAGTATATAATGCATTTTTTACATCTAGCGCGACCGATAAGCATATCTTTCCGTGGCTTCTTTTTCCCAGGTTAGCACAACGGGCAATCTTCATCACCTCCTGGATTGCTTGAGTTGTCGACCTTCCCTCTCTGAACCCATACTGAAATGTTGATAGTCCTCCTTGCAGATCGAGTTCCTGGCTTATCCCCGTGGCTATTATTCGTTCGAAGAGCTTGCCGATGGTGTCTAGTGGGCAGATTGGGCGAAATGATGTAGCAGGAGTCTTTCCAGGTTTAGGCACCAGAACCAGTCTAGCCTCTTTCCACTTTTGGGGAATTTTTCTGACAAGAACATAACCTAGGTAAAAGCCACAGCCCCAGATGCTAGGAGGCTAACTACGGAAACTCCCTCATCTTCAAGCAGCTGCTCGAACACTTGATAAAGAGCGAATAAGTTGTTTGTTTCGAAATAACCAGTGTTGCGCACCAACGTTTTTTGCACAAAAGAAGAATTATGTAAAATTGTGTTTGATGCCAGTTCAATGAGTTCAAAGTCCAATTGGTTTATAATTACACGCCACACGTTCATTTCTATTTTTATTTCGTTAATTATTGTATTATTTTCTTAACTCGGAGTTAATCTAAAACGTCTCATATTTTACACTTTTGATTGTACAACCTCCACGGACAACACTAAATGTTCAAAATTGAGTTGCGTAAACCTTGATACACAAAATTATTGTAAATGGACAAAATTGAGTGTTACACAAGCCTTGATGAAGCCATGGCTATGGTATTGGCTTTATTGTAAAGATAATGATTTGGGGAATATGGAGTGCAATCTGGAACTCAAAAATCAATCAATTTGCGACCATTTTTTCGAGTAGCCAGGGCCGTATATCGGCAATAACGCGGCAAACGTTGGCTACCAGCTGATCTGACGTCGTTGGTATATTGGCGTACACTAGCGACTTCACATAGAAAGTAGTCCATAGGTGTGATATCACACGGTCGTGTTATATCACACATATGCGAGGAGGCCAATTCACGGATCCGTTACACGAGTCAGCAGATGTGATTCTGTTTGTGTAAATGTTTATTAAAATGATTGTGTCGCGCGCTGTGTTGTATGTTGCGCCGTCTTGTTGGAATTAAGACTCCTCCACATCAACGCCATTCACACTGTGTAACGAAAAAGTCAGCAATCATGGATCGATAGCGCTCTCCATTGACTGTCACCTGCTGCCCGGCGTCATCTTTAAAGAATTATGGGCCAATGATTCCACCAGCCCATAAAGCACACGAAACAGTCCGTTTTTGTGGATGTAAAGGCGCTGTAGATGTAATGGCATCTGGATCTTTCTCGCTCCAAATCCGGAAATTCTGTTTGTTTACGTAGCCATTGAGCCAAAAATGAGCCTCATCGCTATTTTTTGGTGAAAATGAGGATTTTCCGAACGCACGAGCTGTATCTCGTAAGCTCGGAAACCGAGATCTTTGCGCGAAATATTCCATAAGGTGGATGGACACAGTTCCAAAGAACACAGCCTGAGTATATAAATATATTCAACCTTTCTGGAGCTCTATAAAACTATGAGTCATTTTAGGACTATCAAAAACAAATCTCTTGTGAAATTTGTCAGTTATTTACTAGTTTTCAGCCAGTTTAATAGCTTTCAATTGGCTTTCAGTTATAGAGCTCCGGAAAGGTTGAATATATTTAGATATTCAGGCTGTTCCGATTGTTTTAAGTTTGTATGATTATCTAAACGTAGATGGTTTTACCGAAATGATTTTTGTTGAAAATATTTTCATAATTTTTTTTGTGGTTATCCGAAGGAAATCGGAGTGCTGAAAACGGTTTTCCAGTTTATTTCGCTCTAAAGTAACAAATAAACAAGTTTTATATATTTTTCGGGCTGTACACCATCTCGCATATTCGACTGATTTGATGCTGTCATAACTTTTGAACGGCTCACCACAGAGAACTCAAGTCTTCACCAATCGATTCAGTGTCACAAAGTTAGTGGGAAAACGTATATAATATTCCCTGGGAAGCTTTCAGTTAAGAAATAGCATCGACACGGGGAGTCTAGACCGCGGGAACGACGAAATGCGAGAAAATCGATTTTGTCAAAATCGTTATTTTTTTAGTTACAGCAAAATTTAAAAACGTTTCTGAAAGCATTTTTGCTGCTGATTACAGATATGCAAATTATATTTCGCTAGCTCTTTCCGCTCACTATCGCCTGCAAAAATTGAAGACATTTTTGAGAAATTTCGACGCTCGAGTAGAAATCTCGGAAAGTCGTAAATTACCCGCGGACAATCTTAGTGTATTAACAGGAAAATGACCTTCTGAAAACTATGCCGCAGACGGTTTTTGATTATCTGCAACCGTTTCCGAGACATCTATTTAGCAAATCGAGAATCGGGTAAATTTCAGTTTGAAATTTCTCAACGAATTATTGAATCTTCCCGGACAATTTACACATCAACTAGTTCGCCTTGTCGTGTAGTTTCTGTGTGCGGAAAATGATATCGCTTCTTTTTACCGTTCTCCACAAAATCGAAAAAAAACGAAATAGCACATATTTTTCGAACTAAATGATGGAAAGTTTTTGTTGAATTTTTTCTCGTGATTCGTTTTTGATTACCCGAAGGAAATCGAAGTGCTGAAAACGGTTTTCCAGTTTATATCGCTCTAAAGTAAAAAATAATCAAGTTTTATATATTTCTCTCGCTGTACACCATCTTGCATATTCGACTGATTTGACGCTGTTATAACTTTTGAACGGCTCACCACAGAGACTTCTAGTCTTCACTAATCGATTCAGCGTCCCAAAGTTTGTCGGAAAAAGTTTATAATATTCCATGGGTAGCTTTCAGTTAAGAAATACCATCGATACGGGGAGTCTACACCGCGGAAACGACGAAATGCGAGAAAATCGATTTTGTCAAAATCGTTATTTTTTTAGTTACAGCAAAATTTAAAAACGTTTCTGAAAGCATTTTTGCTGCTGATTACAGATATGCAAATTATATTTCGCTAGCTCTTTCCGCTCACTATCGCCTGCAAAAATTGAAGAAATTTTTGAGAAATTTCGACGCTCGAGTAGAGATCTCGGAAAGTCGTGAATTACCCGCGGACAATCTTAGTGTATTAACAGGAAAATGACCTTCTAAAAACGATGCCGCAGACGGTTTTTGATTATCTGCAACCGTTTCCGAGACATCTACTTAGCAAATCGAGAATCGGGTAAATTTCAGTTTGAAATTTCTCAACAAATTATTGAATCCTCCCGGACAATTTACACATCGACTTGTTCGTCTTCTCGTGTCGTTTCTGTGCGCCGAAAATGATATCGCTACGTTTAACCGTTCTAGAAAAAATCTAAAAAAACCGAAAAAGCACATATTTTTCGAACGAAATGATGGAAAATTTTGGTTGAAAAATTTTTGGAAAATTATTTCGTGATTTTTTTTTGGTAACCCGAAGGAAATCGAAGTGCTGAAAACGGTTTTCCAGTTTATTTCGCTCTAAAGTTGCAAATAAACAAGTTTTATATATTTTTTCGCTATACACCATCTCGCATTCCGGCTGATTTGACGCTGTTATAACTTCTGAACGGCTCACCACAGATATTTCTAGTCTTTACCAATCGGTTCAGCATCCCATAGATAGTCTGAATAGGTATATAATATTCCATGGGAAGCTTTCAGTTAAGAAATACCATCGACACGGAGAGTCTAGACCGCGGAATCGACTAAATGCGAGATAATCGATTATGTCAAAATCGTTATTTTTTGAGTTACAGGAAAATTTTAAAACGTTTATGAAAGCATTTTTGCTGCAGATTACAGATATGCAAATTATATTTCGCTAGCTTTTTCCGTTCACTATCGCCTGCAAGAATTGAAGAAATTTTTAAAAAATTTCGACGCTCGAGTGGAGATCTTGGAAAGTAATGAATTTCTATATTATAGATATAGATTTCTATATTATAGATAGCGGATAATCTGAGTGTGTTAATAGGAAAATACCCTCTGAAAACGATGCCGCAATCAGTTTTTTATTATCTGCAACCGTTTCTGAGATATCGACAAATCGAGAATCGTAAAATTTCAGTTTGAAATTTCTCAATGAATAAATAAATCTTTCCAGACAATTTACACATCGACTTGTTTGTCTTGCCGAGTAGTTTCTCTGTGCCGAAAATAATTTCGTTGCTGTTTACCGTTTTTGAGAAAATTGGAAAAAACCGAAAAAGCATATTTTTTTCAACCGAAATGATGAAAAAAAAAATTGAAGCAATTTTTTGGAAAATTTTCTCGTGCTTTTTTTGGTTACCTGAAGGAAATCGATGTGCTGAAAATGATTTTCGAGTTTATTTCGCTCTAAAGTTACACATTAGCAAGATATAGCCTATATTTTGGCCTTGAATCCATTCTCACTTTATTTTATATATTCTCATTTTATAACCTTATTTACCCTAGGGTGTAAGGTGTTATATTTCATCTTCTAATTCTTACATTTAATCTTTACAATACATTATATTCACATATTTCTTTCCCTATATATGAACTTTTTCCACTCCTTTTTTCCTTTTATTATTAATTCATGTAAAATAATAAAACATTTAGTAAAATACATCAATATGTGCAAATAGATGCTAAATAATGGGGTAACTGGTCATGAAGTTCTTAAAAGTGTCACCTTTGGCGCTAGTGCTGTTGCGTTCGGAGCGAATAGGGCTCTTGCTGCTTGCTCTCAAAAAGTTTGGCCACCCCTGGCATATAATATAGTAAACCAAATACAAATTAAATGTAAAATTTCAGTAATTATTCGATCAAATGAATTTTGACATAAATATATGAGTTTGAATTTTAAATAATCAATGCTTGCTTCTAACAGTTTTAGCTTATGTATTCAGAAACTGGGATATTTCGTCTTAATCTTAAATGAATAATCTACACTTAATCATCCGGTTGGAAAACAATGAAATATCTGAATGTTAATAAAAAGAAATAACAGAGTTTAATTTAAGTAATTTACTATTCTTATCAAATTTCTACGTACGACAAAGACACGCCATAAACACGGAAAGTTTCAAATCGAAAACATAAAATTTCCATATTCTCTTTTTTTATATGAATAATACAAAACAAGAAAAATATAACAGTAAATGGCAGAAGGACCTCGGTAGCCCTTTTGATGTTACAATAAATATCATTATTATTATTATGTATGTGCATGTAATAAACATGTGCATGTAAAAAAACCGAAAAAGCATATTTTTTTCGACCGAAATGACGAAAAAAAATTGAGCAATTTTTTGGAAAATTTTGTAGCGATTTATTTTTGGTTACTCGAAGGAAATCGATATCAAAGACCAAAGTTATGATCATCGACAGGGTCCAGAATAATATGCCAGACATCCTTCACCTGGGTCTAATGAGCTAATAACATTTTTGAGTTTATTTTAAAATATTTTTCAATTGGGTACCTACTGGATTCTATTTTTGATCTTTGATGTAACAGTAAATATTTGAAATCATGACGAAACTTGCGAAAAATGCGTATAATCGGTTCGAACCAGTTTCAATTGCTGCATTCAAAGTCTAAAACTAATATTTTTGATCTAAATTCTGCATCGACAATCAACAATAATAAATAATCGTTTAACCTCCTCACCCTAGAACCCGATCGAACCGGTTCCCGTCCTGGAATGCTCCACCAAAAGGTCGCACAACAGCTCGCAGACATGTGCAAATCAAATGATAGGCAGTCGCAAACGACAGTTACTGCCGTTTATATAATCTCAAGTTGTGTCAGGAAAAAATAGGAAAAAAATTCTGCGCCACAAACATTAAGTTGCTCGATTTAGATTAAATGTAGCCCGAGGGTTAGGGTTTATCTTCCTAAAAGCAAATTCTGTTAGTTAATCATGTATTTATAGAAAATTTGTTTGTAGATAATTGATTTTATATTTTTAGTTTTAGTCTTGGTGTTTTTAAATATTATTATTATTATTTATGGTAAAACTAGTTAAACCCTTTGGACTAGCTTAGCCGTCGGAAATTGGTTCGTGGAAAGTTACCACTTTATGCAAAAATATCGAATCAATTTTCAAGCGCGTTGGGCTTTTTTTGGTAAAGGGATAATTAAATAGCACTACAAGTTCATATTAATATTGTATATAATCTGTTTGTTATTCTCGTTATAACCACCACATAAATACGTTCGTTTTGTTTACGGCTTGCTACTAATATAAACGATAAGTATTCTTGATAACTTTAAACTCATATTAAAGCATATTTCCTTATTTCATATCATAAATAGTTTCTAAAAACTTTGTTAAAGTCAATAGCATACGGTGAGCCGATTTCATTTGTTTTTCAATTAATTTTCGATAATTTTTTATTATACGATAAAAAAATTCAGCATTTCCTTAATCATTTGTGAATTGCACAAATGATGCAAAATTTGGTTTGTAGTTTGTAGTGAGTTATTGCATATACTAAATGAGTAGCGTACCACTGTCTAGGAAGGGGCGGGAAAAAATACGTCCAATTGGGTTTAGAGAATGAAAATGGACGTTTTGATTGATTTACGAGAGGAATTTTGCCGGGCAAAAGTAGTAAAATGTTTAGAAAACCCCTGAGAATTGACTAATGTTTGAGATATATTGATGCCGCCGCAGACAGCGGGGGTGCCACGCAAAAACGAAATTGCCGTTTTTTGCCGCTGCGCTGCCGTATTTGGACTGATGGCGACGAATGTAGTACATTGGGAGCGCCGATTTTTTGCGCACAATACTGTCATCTCGAATGCTGGATGGAGCCTTCGCTGAAAATTTGGAGATACAGTCGAACTTCTGTAACTCCTGTAACTTGAATATTTTTAGAAATTCATACGTTTAGATAGCAATTTACATATAAATTAACTTCCATAACTCGAATTTTCCTTAACTCAATTTTTTCCATAACTCGTAGTAAAAATTTGTAGAATGGTAAAATTTTACAAACAAAATAATCTCTATAACTCCATTTTTTTAACCGCCGCGTGTTTTCCAAAATTTATGATACCGTATATTGCCTACCATAAACCGTCGATAGTGTGGATAGTGTAATCCTCGGGCAGATTACCAAACATTTTATTTTTCATATTTTATCACCAAAAACACGAATAAGGCAAAACTAAGAATTTACCAGCGGGTGTGCTTTAGGCAGATTACGACAGGATATTATTCTCCCGAGAATCGGTAATCCAAAAAGAGACGATATAATCGAAGATCACCCACAAGGTGCTATATATTATGGAAAACAATTAAAAATTACTGACTTTTTTTCCAAAAATAATAGGTACTTACTTATTAACGCCACCACCGCTATATATTGGATCGAGGGTTTGCGTATGTTGTCTTTATTTATCTGTCCGCTTCGCGGCGGTCAACCTAATCTAACCGGAGTTAAACGGAGTTAAACGATTTTAATTAACTATTTTGAGTTTTATAAATGTTTTAATTTTAAATAAAATGTTTCATTTTACGATTTATCATAAAAAAGTTAGGTGTAGATTAGCGGCATTTAAAAATGTGGTGGTGGCGTTAATAAGTAAGTACCAAATTATATAGTAATAAAAATTATTTATAATTATATTATTATATAACATCATATTAATAATGTATACATATATTTTTTGTTTATAAATATATACATGTGTACATATGTATTTACTTTTTACTTTTTATAGTTATGTATTTCTATAACTCTTTTTTTTTCATGAAGTATGGCAATTCGACTAAGGGAAGTTCGACTGTAATTGGGAAAAACCGAAAAAAAACACAAAACAATTTTTTTCTTTCCCTTTGACGTTCTATTGAGAGCCGACCGCTGAAAGGAACGGCTTCCGGATTGCGGATCAGGTTTCGTGGGTTCTTTCTCTTCCTCGCGAATTTTTGCAAATATGGCCGTGCGGTAGATATTTTTGCAAAACCGGACGTTTGCGGCTGCCGAACCGAAATTGGGTGATTTTACATTTTTTTCTTCACCGTTCGATGACGGTATTTGCCGATTCGCAGAAACCATTAGGTCTCCACGACTGATAACAGGAAACCGGTAGAATGTCAATCCGAATTCAAGATTTACAAAAGACCAAATGTGATCAAATTGTTGAGTGGAAAACACAACTTCCTGTTCTATAATGGCAGATCGATAACAGACCGGATCGTGTCATTAAAAGTTGCAAAAAGCTGGCAACTCGCGAAGTAATTACAAGAAAACGAAATTCGCACTTTGCGTCCTAGCTGGGAGGTGGTTGCGAATTTTACAGATTTTTTTACACGACGTCCTTTCGCCGGCAATTGTCGAAACGATTTTATACGTTTCACTTCTGCGATGCGCCCCCCGGAGCCCTGCGGATCATCGACCATTTCTCGCGCAACATATTTAACCCGTTTGTCAACTTTAATAATTTTTAGAGCCGCAATTCGCAAATTGTAACTCTTTTCTGCAAGGGTTGTAAATTTCGCTCCCTCGCCGGCTGCGGTTCGGTGGGGGGGAATTTTCCAAAATACCTCAAATTTTGGGTTCATCAAAATCAGAATTTTCTTACCACGACATTTACGCTGCAACGAAAAGCATCAATCTGTGGCAAAAACCTACTGCACTTTCACCTGCAAGTCCCGTCCCAAGACGATTCGAATTTTCGATTTTGTTCAGCATTTGCTGTACCGAGATCTCATCAAGAAAACACAACGGCGGTACTGGCAGGACGCAAACACAAACGTCAGCCCAACCGTCAGTCAGTTGAAACCAAATACGGTCGCGGCGGTAAATGGGTTTTGGCAATAGGGAATAGGGCATGTTTTTTTTATATTTTTAATTCACTGATTACACCGTTATAAAATAGTAAAAAATATAAATACTGCTTAAAAATGATGTAATTAATTTAAAAAAAAAATTTAAATTGAAAAAGAAATTAAGCTGTTTAAACCCCGCCATTTTCGTGCGATCTTTTATGACGTCAATTACCACTGACAGTTCAGTCCATTGTTTACTACAGCTGTTTTCATTTTTAACTTGACGTTTTTGACGTTTGTTTTCTAACCAACAGACTGCAATGACATACAAATGTAAAAAATACGGACTTGTTTATATGTTATGTTACGTCACTTTCGTTTTAACCAATGGTGTTGAGTTTTACAAATTTGAATTTCCCTCGCTTAATTTGCATTTTTATTTATTAATTTTAAGTATTTAAAAATATATTAATTACAAAAATAATGGTTTAGTTCAATTGTCCGGTCAATAAAGATTCGGAAAAAAAATATTTGAACCAAATTTAAATTTCATGCATATTCCCTATTCTGATCGGGAAGAGACATTAATAAATTTCATCGATAATTCATCGATAATTTTGAATTCGGTAATTTTGAACGATCGATAATTTTGAAATTTCATGATTCGGCCGCTAGCCGTTCCGATAACACGAGTGAATTACTCCGTCCTTCCCTTATAAACATGTGTAAATGGAGTATTTACACACAAAGCAAGTTCGATTTGCCGAAACGTGAAGCGTGAACAAAATTCAGAAAAGGTGACAAAAAAATCGATTTTTAAATTTTTCACTTTAGTGACTAAACAGAACAATTTTGCAAAATTTCCAAGGAATTCTTTTTTGTAGTTACATACGTCTTACATATGGTGGTTGAAGTCTCAATTTACTATTTTAAAGGATTGATGAGATATTTGCAGAAAACCCTTGAAGGAAAAATTATGGCCCACGGCACCCCGGCGAAGCTGGTACGTTAAAATGTTGTCAGGGAGTTCTTTTTAGTACTCCCTGTTTTGTTTTTAATTTATCATTGAAATTCTTCATTTTTATGCCATTTTGGAATTATGGAACACAATAAAAGAGGATCTGCGGAACAAGTGCTCGGTGCAGAGAAACGATCCAGCAGGCAGGAGTGGCCGGAGTGGCCTGAGTGGCCTAGCAGGAGTGGCCTTTGAAATGTGGCTGTACCGAAGAATCCAACGAATACCTTGGACAGAGAATATAACCAACACGGAGGTGCTGAGAAGGATGGGAAAGGAAAACGAATTCCTGAATACAGTTAAGACTCGAAAGCTACAATATCTGGGACATATAATGCTTAACGAAAGCCGATATGTCCTTTTGCAGAAGATCCTCCAAGGCAAGGTATATGGAGCTAGAAGAGTGGGCAGAAGGAAAATATCGTGGTTGAAAAATTTAAGAACGTGGTTCAACTAACCAACCACTCAGCTTTTCCGCACTGCTGTAAACAAAGTTCGAATAGCCAACATAATAGCCAACATCCGGAACGGATAGGCATTCTAAGGAGAAGACAGGAGTGGATTACTGATAATATCATCAATATGATAGATGAAAAAAGAAAATTTAAAAGCTCAACCACTCCCGAAGGACAACATAAATATATAACTTTGAGGAACAGCATCAACAGGGAAGCTAAAGCAGCAAAAAAGGATTACCTAGAGGACAGATGCGCAGAAATTGAAGTACACATGGAAAATGGAAGAGAAGAAACTGCCTAATTTTTTGTACTTCTTGAATTAAGCAAAGTGCATTACAGAAAGGAACCGATATCGTTTATGAATTAGAAGAACTTGCAAAAATATGTAAAGAATTTTTTCTGAAGGAATTAGCCGACGAGACATTCAGCGGCAACATCATGGAACTAGAAGACGAAGTGGAAGATGATGAACTTGGCGATTCTATACTGAGAAATGAATTTGATGCTGTAATAAAAACTCTAAAATTGATTGATGGGATACCGGCAGAGTTAATCAAATGGGCTGGAGATGTACGTCCTAACGATGATTTTTTTCTGAAGGAAAGCTGACCAGACATTCCAAAGGTCGGATTAGCATTTATAAAAATGCAATATTCATATCATATAAAGAGTCATTTTTACAGTTAAATAAGCGATATATGAACTTAAAAACGTATATAAGCATTGTTTTTACAACAACAAGCAAAAAAAAAACAGTATATACGTAGAAAAACAACAAACAAATTACAGTACAGTACTTGGAACAAAAAATTACAAATTAAAAAAATACTTAGAGAAAAAGTCAGTTATAGATTTTTGTTTAGCAGATGAAATTCTAGACTTAGCTGCAGTGTCCCTCCATTTCTTGATCCACAAAATGTCCATTGGAGTTGAGGTCGGGTTTTGCTCGATGTATTTAAGGGCGACGTCGAAAGCGTTCTTGGCATCGGTATGTGAAATCCGGGTAGGGGGCTCGTCTTCCTCGCCATCTGAGTCCTCGATCGCAGTTTCCTCACCATCGTTTTCCAAAACAGCGGCAACAATATGGTCGTCATTGAGCTCTTCATAGGTTTCACAGTCTTTGTCACATTCGGTAACCTACTTTTCAACTTCATTGGCTGAAACGTTTGGCTCTAGAGTTTGTAGATCTTTAACGATTTCCTGTGTGTCGTTTTTCCCATCTTCAGTCTGCTCAGTTTCAGTCATCAAAGCTTACGCCATGATTTCCGAAGTGTATCAGGTTTCAATTCATCCCATGACGCAGCGATTGTGTAGATGGCTTCCTTGATGTTCAGGGATTTCATACCCTCAAATATGTTACAACCTTCTGATGTACTTTCTGCGATATCGCCTTTTTAACCATTCGATCACTCCCTTATCCAATGCTTGGATCAGTGAAGTCACAGTTGGAGGCAGAAATATAGCTTTTATGCCTTTCACTAAATCTTCTTCAGATGGATGTGATGGTGCGTTATCCAACAGCAGTAGAGCGCACGAATAGGCAGCTTCTTTAGTTTCAAGTCTTTTTCGACCGATGGCACAAACTCATCGAAAAACCACGATTTGTAAAGGTTGCAGTTCATCCAAGCAGAATTTTTATTGCGGTAATAAACTGGCAAAGAAGATGGGTTTATGTTTTTGAATGCCCTAGGCTTCTTGGATTTGCCAATTATAAACGGGGGAAGGTTGTGCGTACCCTCTGCGTTGCTACAAGGAGTGACTGTTATCCTATCTTTTATAAGTTTCGTTCCTGCCACGGATTCATTTGAAGCTGCGAGTGTTTTGGATGGCAACAATTTAAAGTTTAGCCCTGTTTCGTCGGTGTTATAAACTTGGCAAGGCAACAGTTCGTTTTCTTTTACAATTTCTTGGAACTTTGCAGAAAACTCCTTAGCAGCCTCGGCATTAGCAGATAGTTTTTCAGCGGAAATTGATACCCTACAAACCGGACACTATGACGGGTTTTCGAACGAACAATCCAGCCGTCACTAGCTGCGAACTCAAACTGTGGAACTAGATTAAATCTAGGTTAACCTAGATTACATCGACAACGACCAAATAGTGTTCCCGTCACTTTTTCCGCGGAGGCGCTGAACGTTCTAACCTTATTCTGTCAGTGATTTGATGCACTCATGCAGAAAAGCCCTTCATCACACACTTGTATCATAAACTACTATTTTGTATACATTATTAATTATTGGTAACTATAAAAATATTTGTAAAAAACAATAATTTAAAATTTTAATTAATTTAAATTTTTTATTTCAAAAAAAAATATGATTTTCTTTCACGGTCAAATTTTTGATCCTAGTGAATACTCGGAATAATAAAATAATAAAATGTCGTGAAATTTCTCACAATTGGTTATTTTTTACGCTTAATATAGATTTTAAAGTTTAATGTTCAACTGCGTTTTGTCAGTCCATATTTTATTGATACTGGAAAAATCACTTTTTCTTGCTGCATTTGTTTCTGGAAGGGAGAGCGCGTATTCTACAAATTTCAAAATATTTTGATAATGAGTATTATTTTGTTTAAAATGATCTCCGTCCATTTTTTGTCTGTTTCCACATTTGCAGACCAGCAACATTTAATTTTTTCATCAGTATCTTTTTATCAATAACACTACATTTATATATTCAAAAGATTTTTACGCTTATTCCAATAAAATCTCCGTTTTAAATGGCACCCAATGAAAATTTCAGAACAAGGTGGAAGAATGAACAGATGAAGAATGGACAGTTCAATTCGAGGGTATTAAAAAATTTCTTTGCTTGAAACTAAAATAAAAAACCGGCCAAGTGCGAGTTGTGACTCGCGCACCGAGGGTTCCGTACAAGAAAGTACTTGTAAGTAAGGTATCTTTTTTTTGTGGAGGACGTAGCAAGCACATTCAGTTAACTTGTTAAGGCGTTGCTAGTAAACAAACAAATTTCGTCGCAATTATCATATATATAGTTAACTATTGTAGCTCTAAAAAGCTGTGTTTGTCCAAAATTGGTTGAATTATAAATTGAAAAAGCTATAGCATGACACAAGCAACTGCCATCGCCGGGCATAAATATTACATCGTGTACGATAATGTTGTCGTTAACGGTTAAATGAACTGTAGCCATTGAGTAAGTAACGATATGCAGGAGTACGAAGTTATTGAATGCAAAACAAAATTTCGTATTTCTGCCGCTCACTACAAAAGGGCCGACCTGGGCCGACCTCCCGCCCTTGTACTTGCCCCGCGACGCCCTGCTCGTGCGCGTCTCGTTTTATCCTAAATACAAGAGGTCACTGAGTAGTTAGTTAGGTACTTAAACACGAAATCTTACTTATATGATATGAAATTCTTGACGAGAGACCTATTTAAAATTCCAATCCAAAACTAAAATATAAATCTAGGTTAACCTAGATTACATCGACAACGACCAAATAGTGTTCCCGTCACTTTTTCCACGGAGGCGCTGAAAGTTCTAACCTTACTCTGTCAGTGATTTGATGCACTCATGCACAAAAGCTCTTCTTCACACACTTGTATCATAAACTACTATTATTGTATACATTATTAATTATTGGTAACTATAAAAATATTTGTAAAAAACAATAATTTAAACATTATGAATTTTAGTTAATTTAAATTTTTTATTTAAAAAAAAATATGATTTTCTTCCACGCTCAAATTTTTGATCCTAGTGAATACTCGAAATAATAAAATAATAAAATTTCGTGAAATTTCTCACAACAATTGGTCAAATTATTTTTTACGCTTAATATAGATTTTAAAGTTTAATATTCAACTGCGTTTTTTCAGTCCATATTTTATTGATACTGAGAGAGCGCTATTTCTACAATTTTCAAAATATTTTGATAAGCAATAACTCCGTCCATTTTTGGTCTGTTTCCACATTTTCAGACCAGTAACATTTAATTTTTTCAACAGTATCTTTTTACCAATAACACCACATTAATATATTCAAAAGATTTTTACGCTTATTCCAATAAAATCTCCTTTTTTAATGTCACCCAATGAAATTTTCAGAACAAGGTGCCATTAAACGACCGAATTTTCTGAAAGAAGTTAGAAATTTTTTAACAACTGCTTGGAATATCTTGAAGATTGGACAGTTCAATTCGAGGGTATTGAAAAATTTCATCGCGTGACACTAAAAAAAGGAGATTTTATGGGAATATGTGGAAAATCTTATTTTATATATTACAATACAATTAAAATAAGGAATGCAGATAGTTTCTAAAAAGCGGGACATTTTTAAAAATCGGCGGGACGCGGGACTGTCCTCCAAAAGCGGGACTGTCCCACCAAAATCGGACGTGTGGTCACTTTATATACCGACCACTTATATACCGACAAAAAATCTTAAAAAAAAAAATGGTTTTACGGTACAATATCGACTCACAACCCTGTAAAAATGATATAATTTTTTTTTAAATTTTTATTAATAAGTTTATAAGTTTGGAGCACAACAAAGTTCACCTATTAAAAAACTATATCGCATTTAGGTGTTAGGTGCTTTTTCGCGCCCCCTTCAGTTGGCGCCAATGGCACGAGCCATGCCTGGCATACCCTAGTTACGCCACTGGATATATGATCAGATCTGTATAGATCGTTGATTTTAATTTTGAAATTAATATTTTGGTATCTTCATGGTCGATAGCCTTGACACAGGATTTTTGTTAATGAAGGAGTTCATATATAAAAGATTTAAATATTTATCTTGTGCAACTACAAAATCCTCAAGATTCTACATACTATTTCGCTCTTACAACCATAAAAAAATTGTAATTGATAATCTATTATTGGCAATTAAAACAAACATATCTTTACTTCCGGTTCGAGAAATAAATAACCGCGTGACAAAATACGTTCATATTCCAGAAAGTTGGTGTAGTAAAAACTATACTTCATCATTTTTGGAAGTGGTGAATACTGTTGTAAAATCTGAAATAATAAATGAAATTAAAATAGCATATTTTCTTTAATTGTTGATAACAGGCCAGACGTTTCAATTCTATCTTCACGAAGTAATGATCTGAATTGATTTTAGAGTACTTTTTTCATTGTGTTCCGTTGAAATGTTTGTAGTAGTACCAGTGGTATGCTGCAAGATCGAGCCAATGCGTATAATGCGCAGTTACACAAAATTTTAACTGAACATTAATTATTACTTTTTATAACTCATGCGTTAAAAGTATTATCTGGCGCACGTTTTTTAGTACGAGAAATGCCACTTTTGGTAGCATTTCCACGTAACTTGGGTAACGTACGCAAATATTCAATATCGCTAGGTTACATTAAAAAAAACAATCAAATAATTAAAATAAACACAATCAAGACGTCAATATTAAAAAAATGACGTGAAAGTGACTTTTTTCATTACAAAATACTTATAAAAATTACAGAAAACGTTTTAAAATGAGTGTAAATTCTATGGTGATACCGGAGACCGAGGAGAGTTCTTATAACGAATCCACACCACGGGAGATAATTGAAAAAGCAAATTCTTCATTTTTGATTCTATTTATTTTATGGCACCTGGATCTCAAACTTTTAAGATACATCTCCTCGCATGAGTAATAAAAAATATTGTTTGTAACACGGGCGGTATTGTCAATTGCCCTCTCGAGCGAATGTGCGCACTTATTTCGTTCGTGCGCCCAATTTAACTCTCGTGTCAAATTGACAACCTACCGCTCTAGTTACAAAATATAGTATGTTAGTATTGTATTTTTTTATTATATGCGCTTTTTAATTGCGGCACATTTTTTTTTATTTTGAAAAAAACTGCACATACTTAAAAAAGTGCGCACACGGGTCACAAAAATTAGAGGGAACACTGCTTATAACTAAGGGGTATCAAAGGGGGTAGTGCATGCGTACCGCACAACAGTCATTGGGAATGAACTAGTTGCATAGCCACTCCTACCCAAGTCTGACTCTCACCTCCACGCTTGGTGATCCCTGGTAACCACATGGACACCCTTTGAGATGCGGTGAAAACCCGTATGGACAAGGGCGGAAATGAGGGCAAACGAGAGCAGGCGAAATGGCCCTCCGAAATGGGGGTTGGGCGACGGGTTAACTCCCCGTCACCGGAAAAACAAACTTGTTACGAAAACTCCACGAAATAAAACCGGACTAGAACCACGACAACGAACCACGCAACGAAAAAAGTACAAGAGATTGGAAATGAAAATAAGCACATGGAATGTACGAACCATGCTAAGACCTGGAAAAATGCAGGAGATTGCCGAAAAACTTATAAAGCAAAATATAGATGTAACAGCCCTGCAAGAAATCAGATGGAAAGGACAGGGCGAAGTACGAAAAAGAGAATACTCACTATACTATAGCGGGAGTGAAAAACAAGGATCATATGGAACTGGATTCATACTAAACAAGAAAGCGAGAAGTACACTTATGCACTTCGAACCAATCAACGAACGAATGTGCAAGATCCGCTTAAAATGAAAATTTACAAATATAACCATTCTAAACGCATACGCTCCAACGGAAGAAACAGACGAAATGATAATCGACCAATTCTATGACAGGATGCAACAAGAATGCGACAAAGTACCCAATCACGACATCTTGATATTGATGGGAGATTTTAATGCAAAGATAGGACAAGAACAGAGGTACAGGAGTGTTGCTGGACGACACAGCTTGCACCTAGCAGAAATGCAAAATTTGATATTAAGTAGTACACTCTTTCCGCACATGCGCATACATAAAGGAACATGGAAAATTCCGGGCACGAGAAAATGTAACCAAATCGATCATGTCGCAGTATCAAGAAGATGGACATCAAATATAAGAGATGTACGCTCGTTCAGAGGAATTAACTGCGATTCCGACCACTTTTTGGTAATAGCAACTGTAAGACAGAGAATAAGCAACATACAAAAACGCGGAGGAGATAAACCTAAGAAGTGGAATGTGGAAAAACTGAAAAGTGAAAAGGGAAAAAGAGAATATCAAGAAACAATACTGGAACACCTACGTAAAAACCCAAGCGAAGACGATGTGGAGAATGAATGGAGACACATCAGAGATAGTATTCTAAAAGGAGCTGAAAAGATAGGAGAAAAGCAAAAAATACGAAACGAAGAATGGTTTGACGAGGAGTGCAGGAAGAAGATAGACATAAAAGATGAAGCAAGAAACAAGTGCCTCCAGCGTGAATCGAGAAGCCAAAGGAAAGACTATGAAAGAAAAAGAACAGAAGCATACCGAACGTGTCGAAGAAAGAAAAGAGAATACTATAACAAGGAAATAGAAGAAATAGACTAGAGCAATAACAGAAAAAATTACAAAAAGTTCTACCGAGAAATAAAACTACATTCTTCAGAGTACAAAGCGAAAGTAATGTTGTGCGACGACAAAAATGGAACGATCCTAACAGAGAAATCAGACGTCCTGAAACGATGGCAGGAATATTTCTGCGATCTGCTTAATAATAAAAATGAAACAAACTCAGAAGAAGAACTAACTCAGTACAAAACAGCTGAACCAAAAGTTGAAACACCGACACTGGAAGAAACAACTGAGATCATAATTGCCTTTAAGAATAACAAGGCGCCTGGTAGCGATAACATTACAGCAGAGCTACTAAAGGCAGGAGGCCCAGAACTGTGGGCCCGTATCCACCAATTAACCAAACGAATCTGGGAGGAAGAAACAATGCCAGAAGAGTGGAATTTAGGCCTTATACATCCTATTCACAAGAAAGGAAGCAAAAGAGATTGTAAAAATTACAGAGGAATTACATTATTAAATGTAACATATAAAATCATTTCATGCCTCATTCACAAAAGGTTGAACGTATATGCAGAAGATATACTAGATGACTATCAATGTGGATTTCGACCTAACCGATCAACAACAGATCAAATACACCAAATGCGACTGCTGCTAGAAAGGGGATACGAACACAATTTTGACATACACTGCCTTTTCATTGATTTTCAACAAGCCTTCGATTCAGTCAATAGAAATAAGTTATACCTGAACTTAATACATATGGGCATACCAAAAAAGATTGTCAATCTAATTAAACTAACATTAGAAAGAACGTCAGCGGCAGTAGTAATACAAAACGATAAAACCGAAAAATTCGCCATTACGTCTGGAGTCAGACAAGGTGATGCGCTATCCGCTCTACTTTTCAACCTAACATTACATGCGGCTATAGAAAAACTAAAGATAACGGGAAACTTAACATCAAAAAGTAGACAAATCGGAGCCTATGCAGATGACATAGTAATCACGGGGCGCATGGCAAATACAGTAAATGACACATTTAAGGACCTCGAAAAAGAGGCAAGGAAAGTAGGACTGACAGTCAATCAAGAAAAAACAAAATATATGATGATGTCCAGAACTGCACCACAAAATGAAGATAGATACATAGTAGGCGACCACAGCTTTGAAAAAGTTAAAAATTTCACGTATTTGGGATCTCAACTAAATCAAACCAACGACGAGAGTGAAGAAATAAAGATACGAATATTAAAAGGAAATAGAACCTACTATGCGAACAGAAAACTACTTACCAGCAAACTACTAAGACACAAATCCAAGATAACTATATATAAGTGCCTAATACGACCGGTAGTTACTTATGGCTGTGAAACATGGACCCTCCTTAAGAAAAGTGAGGAAGAACTAGAAATTTGAAAGAAAAATATTAAGAAAAGTATATGGTCCGATAAGGGAACAGGACGGAACATACAGGATAAGAATGAATCACGAACTAGAGTCTCTAATTGGAAACAACAACATAGTAAAACATGTAAAGGCACAGAGACTGAGGTGGATAGGCCATGTGCAAAGAATGGAAAAAGATCGAAACACCAAGCTTATCTTGGAATGGAAACCCACCAATAGCCGACCAAGAGGAAGACCACGTAAAAGATGGAAGGAAAGCGTGGAAGAAGACATAAAAGCACTAGGAGTAAGGAATTGGAAAAGAGCAGCAGAAGATCGTGGAGAATGGCATAAAATAGTAGAGGAGGCCAAAACCCATAAAGGGTTGTAGAGCCAAAGGAAGAAGACTGCTTATAACTACAATTCCATCTAGACTTTCAATCGTTTCACCCTCATCAACTTTTCCTCTCTATTCAACTATTCCATCCGCACTCACAGCTATTTTTTATTACTCTTGCGAGAAAAGTACTTCTTGACAAAGATTATTTGATACGAAAAATGTCACATATCGTTGTATTTCCACATAACCTGGCTAAGGCACGCAAATATTCTATATCGCTAGGTTGGATTAAAATAAACGAAAAATGGAGCTCTGGAGCGAATGTGCACAATTTCACTCTCACGAAAAATTGACAACCTTTAATATATTATAATAGATTAAGTTATTTAAATTAAAGTTAATCAAGTTAGATTTGTAATCGCAATTTTCGAAAAATTTGCAAGAAATGCAAAATTTGTTTAACTGTTTGAATTGCTCTAAAATTGCATTGAATTTTATACTACATTATAGCAAACTATCACAGGTGGGCACAGTTAATCCAAAAGTTAACCTCGTTAATCGTTAACTCGTTAGAGCTTTAAAATTTCGAAAATTTAACGATAGTTAAAGTTAACCGTCCAAAACGTATACTGCTTTTGGAACCTTTTGGGATGGGATACATCGGTAAATAAAACAAAAACAAGTATATAGATTAATATATTTAATTATTACAAGCGACTATAGCGGCCCACCCTAAATTCGCACGGGTAGCAGAGCATATACACACACACCTACCATGGAAGAAAAAGGCTATTTCTCGTATTATTCATAATTTTTCATTAATTGTATGTTCACAATGCCTTTCATAAACATAAGCACATTAAAATTGTCATCTGACAGTGATGAGCGTTTAGCTCTCAAAATATCGTGCGGTGTAGAAAAAAGTCGTTCCATTTTGGCACTTGATGGGATTGCAGTATTATATTTAAAAAAAAGATTTGTTAAATAAAACTTCTTTACCTAGAAAGACAGCATCCGTAAAAGATTCTTTTGACTTGAGTCCACCCAAGTTCTCCCCAAATTCTGGGCTTTGTTTTGCGTCCTCTAGACCTCTTCTTCAGACTGAGCAACAGAGCTGAAAAAAAAATCTCTTTCTTCTTCATTACTGCTGCTTCCGCTAATGCAGGCACTATCCTTTTCATTTCCATCCTTCTCTATTGCGTCCCTTTCTCTATGCAGAGCGTCTTTATGTTTTGCTTCCATAAGTTTCTTGACTTTTGATAACTTGCTTCTCTCATATTTTGCATACACATTAGTCGAAACTTCGAGTGAAAGGCCGTTCAAATCTTTTTTTTATGCCAGATAATAGGCCAAAGGGGTACAACAATGAACGGCTTCCTCGCCTTTTCTCTGGATTTTTGCTCTTTTGAGCAATAGCGCCGCGCCGGGCCGGTGTGCCCGCGCATAATTTAAAAAACAAAAGTGACAACATGTCAACAAACAACTAATGTTAACGACTAAAGTTAAAGGAAGTTCAATTTAACGGAAGTTAAGAAAAGCGTCAACAAACAACTAATGTTAACGACTAAAGTTAACGGAAGTTCAATTTAACGGAAGTTAAGAAAAGCGTTAACATTTTTTTGAGTTAACTTAAAAGTTAATCAGTTAAGCATTTTGTTAACTTCGTTAATTAACGATTAACGGATTAACGAGTTAATGCCCACCTATGCAAACTATAAATAGTTTTACCAATTAAAACCAATTTTCGCATGTGTGTCTTTCTCCCAGAGTGTTACAAACAATTACACAGTGTTCAAGTGTAATCTAGTGTTAAGTACATTAACTAGTGAATAGATAATAACAGCATTTGAATTATCCACAACTTTCCTTTCCCCCAAACGAAACTGCATTTCGACCAAGGTGGCAGCACTGTCCAACTTTCTATTCACGTTGGCACAACGAGTGTCGACGTGCCATCCAAATTCGTGTGAGTTGTAACCTGTAGACGGAACGATATCAACTAGCTCCATCAGTTACATCCCATCTGTTCACGCGTGTTCAACCACTGAAACCAACTTTAATTCATCAAAATGTATTTCAAGCTCGTCGTTCTGGCCTCCGCCCTGCTGGGACTCTGTGGGGCTTGCACTTCCCCTGAAGTAACTTCCACCTACTTCACCACTCAAGACGGCACCATCGTCGCAAACATCGCTTACATCTCCGAATTCTCCTTGAAGTGCAGTTCCGGAACTCCAAGCAACTTGTATGCTTTAGTTGAAGGCAATGTAGTTCCAGTTTCCATTATTGGCCCTCAAACTTACCAAGTCAGCTGGGCGGAAGATAACAAGGTTGCTCGCAGTGGAGAGAAAGTTGTCAAGATTTTCGATGAGGCTGGTTACACGACGTTACGCAAAGCTATAAGGGCTGGGGAAGATATTTCCGGGATTGCTAGTCTAGTCGACGTTTCAATCCACCATCCAGGAGCTTTCAACGGACCGTGGTTGAAGAGCGAGTTCTTGGCTGCAATTCTCTCAGTGTTCATTGCTTATGTAGCCATTAGTTCCCGATCGAAACTCGTATCGTGAAGATTAAGTTAAACTTTAATTTATTTTGTTACAATTTTTCATCAACCATCCATTAGTTTTTTCAAGTAAAACTGTTTGAAACATATTGTTTTCCTTTTATAAGATTGAAATAAAGATGTTTTTGTAAAATATTTGCACAGTTTGTTTAACATATGCTTGGGACATCGGATAGAAATGGGAATCAAATTAAACTAAAGGGTTTATAAGAAACTTTAGTGCATTTAAAAAAATATAAATATAATATTAAAACGAGGACTTATTGATCTATAATGTAATTTGGATGTACAACAAGCATCGGATCTTCATCGTCCATTTGTTGGCTTCCTTTCAATCCCACCTTTGTTAATGGAATGATGACTTGATCCTTAAATACAAAACAAAAATTTGAATTATCAAGTACCTAACAAATCAAGTACGAGTTATCACAGACTTAACATTGAAGCTTGTAATTTTCAAAAGTAACAAAAATACCATTCCGAAACACTTACATGATATATTAATCTATCCACAACTTTCTCAACCAACTCCTTCTTCTCCATCAAATCATCTTCGGATTCAATCTGATCTGCAATTAGCAACAAATACCATTCCACAACATCACTTCTTCGCATCCCCTCTTGATTCTCTAAAACCAAAATACACTTAAATTTAAATACTCCATCCAATTTAATTCTCACCTTCTTCACATTTAAGCTCTTCCCGCCGCATATGAACCACAATCATGTTACTCAACGTTTTATACTCTTCGTAACTCAACACCAATTTCTTTTTGACTGGTTCAACGGAAGAAATTTCAGCAGTCTCCTCAACTGTGTCTTCCAACATTGTGGGTCTTTCAGCATCATCAAAGTGTATATCAGGTTGTTCGACACGGATGATGCTCTTGTTGAGAAGGCGGAAGGCTTCTTTAACGTGCTTTGTTTGCACTTCGTCGGAAATTTCCATTCGGGCCATGGCTTCGGATAAACGTATCATGGATTCTAGCTGGCGGACAGTTATTCTCCAAGTGGATTTTCCTGAAGATGCTGTGTCTCTTAATCTAAGATGGTTGTAGTTTCTAACTAATAATTCTGCTGCTTCTTTATTGATGATGGGCTTGAATTTCCTTGCAAATGTTATATACTGCAAGACTTCTTCTTTGGAATAAACTGCTTCGACAGTGTCTTCGATATTGCTGTGCAAGTCTACGATTTTTCTGGCTATGGCATAATCAACAACTTCATTTGATTCATCAACCAAAATAAAGAACAAGTCAAATCTTGACATAATTGGAGCTGATAACATAATGTTTTGTTGCAAGGACTTTGCTCGTTCATATCTTCCTCCAATTGGATTGGCAGCGGCTAAAATCGAAGTTCTTGCATTCAGTGTAGCCCTAACACCAGCTTTAGCTATGGAAATCGTTTGCTGTTCCATGGCTTCGTGGATAGCTACTTGATCCCGTGGATCCATCTTATCGAACTCATCAATGCAACACACACCATTATCTGCCAACATTAAAGCTCCTGCTTCAATAACAAAATCTGAGGACTCTTCATCTTTAACTACAGCTGCTGTTAAACCAGCTGCAGAAGAAGCTTTTCCAGAAGTGTACACAGCCCGAGGAGAAAAATCCGAGACTTGTTTCAAGAATTGGGACTTTGCCGTGCTTGGATCTCCTACTATACAACAGTTTATGTCACCACGAAGACTTGTGCCTTCAATAGTTGTCTTCGGAACACCACCAAACAACATTAATAAAATACCTAAAGAAGAAAAGTTTTAATTTTTTTTAAAACACAAATTTTGGATGAATTTTAACCTTTTTTAACTTCAGTATTTCCATGGATGCTTGGGAACAAACTGGTGATCAAATTGTGGTATAGGTTTCGATCATGACTCATCTCGTACATATGTTTCCATTCCCCTTCTGTCATTTGCTTTTTCATCATTTCCGGTGTAATCTCATCCATCGGCATTTCAATTCCACCAAACCTAGGATTAGTGGGTTGTACACTGCAAGCCAAAAAAGCTGTCCTGTATCTCAAATCCCTGACTCCCAATGTTTTCAATCCTCGAACACCCTCTGCTTCATCTCCACCTTTATGCCTCGAACCTATTTGCGCTTTCGCTCCAGACATGGCCCCAACATCTGGCACTACAATTAGCGTTCCCGTGAAGTCATACCGATCCCCAGCTTGGACAACTTCGACATTTTCAGCCCGAAGAATAATTTCAACACTTCGTGGAATGCAACCACGAGGCAGCTCCGCCTGTGTCTCTTGAATACGAACTTTTTGGAAATCAACAAACAGAGATTTGTCAACATCCAAAACAAAGTTTGATCGGTTTTGACAGACAGGATTGCGACAAATTGTTGGATTTGTATACTAAAAACAATTTAAAAAATAAATTGGTTATTTGGTGCAACTTATTATAATTACTTTGAACTGTTGCTCGACATTCTTGGTAATTGTCTGGCAATCCGCACAGACAAAAGTTCCGGAAATGAGTTCAGGGTGGACTGGATGTGTTCTAATGACCTGCCCGGAAATCCTAATCAACGTTCCAATCTTCTCAGTCCTTAATTCTCGAACTTTGTGTCTTGTAGGGACATCAACGAAGCTCACGTAACATTCCTTCTCTTTCTTCGCATCACTATGATCTTTAACAAAGTTGGAAACAGCTTGGCAGAGGTAAGGATAAATGCGATAATACTCCTCGATGATCGTTGTGGCAAGGTTTTGGTTGTAACGTTCAACATCTTCGAATGAAACCTCGATGGTGCTGCGTTCTTGATTGAACAATTCTCTCGCCGGTTCCATGTACTTGTGTTCCCCATCTTCCCTAAACCTAGAAGTGGAAAATAATTGTGAGGAAAAGGTAAAAATGCTGGTGAAAATTTACTCTTCGAGGAAGTCTTGGAATAACTTCTGGCATCTTACTCCAACCTCGTCGCGAACCCTTATTTGGCCTACTTGCAGATCACCAACATCCATTTTACAATAAAAACTGAAAACTTAACAAGAACTAACAAAGAAACCCAACGGTTAATCTATATAGAATAATGCTTTTCCCGCTAAAACTGGGGCACACTTCACTTCTGACACAAAATGTTATATATACTTACAATAGATGGCGCATATTTGATTAAGGAAACTAAATAATAGACAGAGTAAGTTTGTCTGTCTGTAATTTGAGAATAAGTCTATTCCATCTAGAAATTTCAATTTCATTTTTGAACTCATTTCCCGCATTTTTAATTGAAAATTTTCAAAACTTACAATTGTGTCTCTCTCTATGATCTATTACAGTTACCAACAGTTACTAAGTATAAATGTGAAGTTACCAACGATTGTTTGTTTCTGTTCATATGTCAGAATTTACACGTGTTAAGCAAAAATGTCGACAGAAGATTCTTTCAGCTTTTCAATAGACACAGAGGGAAACGCCGACAATGAACCAGACACCGTCATATATCTCAAAGAAGACAACAAATCGAGCAGTAAGAATTTCAATTTTAGTTTTTAAGAAAATATTTGAGGTTAATCCAGGGGTTCCCAACCTTTTTTCTACTGCGGCTCTGACTTCAACAGACTCCCAAATTTTGGGCTAGGGTGAAGAATACGAGTCTTTTGAAACTTAGGGTTGTGGAGTTTTTACCTGGTGTAACTGTTGTTAATTGTCTTTGGCACTATTTCACTAAGATCAGAAAGCAAAAATTGGAAAGCCTTTAGGTTTAGGACTAACTTATAATATCTGTTATTGGCTAGCAAAAAATTTAGGTCACTTAAGAAATTGCAAATATTTTTATGTTTTCGCAGAATTTTCTGTTTGTAAGGCTAAATATACAGGTTGTTTCAAAAAGAATATACATATTTCACTTGCATATAGTTATAAAACTTAAAGACATATGAATATGAAACATAACACACATATTTACGAACCTCTCAAGTTTAGATTACAGATGTTCAATATGTCCTCCATCAGCAACACGAAAAATATCACACTGATACTCAAATTCCTCCCATACTCAGGCAGCATATCCTTCATCAAAACACATTTACTTTGGGCGAATCTCGTACATGTAAAATGACTGCATGTGGGTTCTGTAGGCCCCAAATTCGAACATTGTGTTTATTGACCTGACCACTAACATGGAAAGTGGCTTCATCACTGAACAAGACGCGTATTGCGAAAGTGTTATCGGTACTTAAGTATTAACGCCACCACCGCTACATTTTTAAATGCCGCCAATCTACACCTAAAATTTTTATGATAAATCATAAAATAAAACATTTTATTGAAAATTAAAACATTATTAAAACTAAAAATACCGCTGCGATGCGGAGAGATGAATCAAGACAACATACGCACGGCAGCGCAAACTCTCAATCCAATATATAGCGGTGGTGGCGTTAATACGTAAGTACCGTGTTATCATTGTTAATAGCATCATGAATCTCGTTACAAAATGCCACACGTTTTTGTTTGTCATCAGTATTGCTATTAATATAAACTAGACCAGGGATGGACAAATCTTTTCGCTGTCGGGCCACATTACGTATGAAAATTTGACGGCGGGTCGCATTAAATTTGTTTTTAATAGTTCGCCTAGACCACGCCTTGGAAAGACCTAGACCAGGCCAAAAAATATCTACCAATCATAAAAATAAAAAAAAAAAAGATGGTTTTGTGATTGTGTCCTAATTGTAATTGTGACCAAAATATTATTTCACTGAGAAGGCAATTACAAATTTATTTATACAAACCTCAAAAAATCCTGGATATATCCCTCACTATGAGAAAGCCTAACAATATTGTTGATTCTAGGCGAGTATACATGCAATGATCGTGGTATACAAATAACTTTAAATAGAATAAAATGTAATGTGTAATATTGTTAGGTTTTCTGGTGACAATATGTACTTCTTGTAGAACTTGTAGAGCTGTGAGGAGTTTATGATCACTGCCACATTCTGCTCCAGGAAGGTTTTTTGTGTTTCGTATAGACATTCTCCATCGAGTGCGTATCAGTATGTATTCTATCTGGTTTCTTCATCGATCGCCCGGCGATTGCCAGGTATATAATCGTCGAATCTGTTGTAGATGCACTGTGTTCGATATCGTTAGTCCAGTACCAGCACAAAAGTTTAATAGCATTTCTCCCCTTTCGTTTCTCGTCCCTATGCCGTATTTTCCTACGATATGTCTTAAGTGGTTATCTTCGTTTGTATCTCCAACCTTCGCATTAAAATCTCCTATTATAATAGTTATTTCTCTATTCGGGATTTTCTGTAGTGTTGTTTCAAGTTCTCCGTAAAACTGTTCAATTTATTCCTCGTTTGAGTCGCACGTAGGTACTTGGATTATATTTAAGTTAACAGGTTTCGAGTATATTTTGATGGATATCAGCCTGTCATTGATGGCATTATATCCCATTAAGCTTTTCCGTTTCTGCTGTTGGTTTCATTTCCTGAAAATACTATGGTGTTGCCATTAGTTGTCGTAATAAGGCCATTTCTTTTCAAGTGTGTCTCGGATATTCCTGTAATATCCAGATTATATCTTTTCAGTTCTTTTTCCATTATGTATGTCTTTCCGGTTTGCAAGAGTCCTCTCACATTCCAGGTGCCGATATTGGGATTGTCTAGGTATCTATTACCATTGTATTTAGCTTTTCTCAAAGACACCGCTCCCCCGGATATCCGATTGGGGGATTGTCTCCGGAAAATTTATCTTTGAGTAAAGCCATTTCATTTACTTGGGAAATTAATTATTGAGGTTGGTTCCCGTTACCTTCCTCAATTTGGTGTTATCAGGGTTTATATATAAGATCCTTTCGGACAGCAGAGCGACTCTCGACGCCTTAAAACATATGACTGCTTACCGAACAGCTTCTGGAGACTTGGCAGTTAGTACAAGAAATCCGACAAAGATCTCATGTAGGTTCGAAAGTACTTGTGGTACTTCTTGTAGAACGAAATATATTCAGAGAACACCCGTAAATGAGCAGTGTCTATAAAATACTGGCTGTTAGATAATAAAGTAAACATCAGGTCTGCTAAACATAAAATGCTTTGTGGGCCACTACAAGGCCGACGCGGGCCAAAAAAATTTCCCGCACTTCCCATTTCCCAGGAAAATGGGGTTCCGCTAACTTAACGGAGAGTTAGCTGAACCCACCCCAAAAATAATTATTTTGAGGAAATAAATGCACCGGAATTATCCGCAAAACAATCCCACACAAAAACCGCACTTTTCATTTCCCGGGAAAATTCGGGATTTTTTTTTCGCGAAATTTGTTTGTGGATAAAAAAAGGATAATTTCGGTGAATTTTTTCCTTAAAATAATTATGTATTTCTAGGGTCTGCTTTTCCACGGTGGAAATGTCCATTTTCCGGCTTTGTGTTTTGCGGCTCTATCTTTCTCTCTGTCCAATACATTTTTATGGGTTCGGACATCATCGGATAATTTTCTATTCGAGGAGAAAAATAACGATGGAATGATTTTTTCCCGACTCCTTGATTCATTGTACAGGAATGCCGCAAAAAGAAGTTCCGCGTTCGTCTTTGAATCCGCCGAGGGTGCTGCTCCTTAGCGCCGAGGGTGCTGCTACCTCGCTGTTCATTGACAAGTTTGCACGTGAAAAAGTAAACAACGTCTACGTGCTTTTGTTTCGATAGTCGTTGTGCTTCTCGAAGACAAAACCTGCGTCACGTTATTTATCATCAGCAGTATTTAGTCGCGTGAAGTTGGCCCCAAATTTTGAAAAATTTAAAATTTTCTGGCATGATTTCGAATAGTTCCTAGGTTCTTGCTTGAAAATTGCAATAGTTCCGGGGAATTTCGGGCAGAAATCGAGAAAAACAATTTGGGGGCCAATTTCACGCACTCCCCTCTTTTTCAGGAAAAAGAGTTCTGATGTAATATTTCAGTTCTTAGTTATAGAGTATATAGAGTTCTAGAGTTCTCAATCGATAATGCATATAATTCCACTTTTATTTTGCAAAATTTTGTTAATTTTTGAATAATTAAAAAAAATCTGATTACGATTTTCGATTGTACTGCGGCAGATAAACAAAAAATGCTTATTAGACATTTTTGTAAAATCAAAAACATTCGACGAAGATAAAAAAAATACAAGAGTTCTGATAAGAGTTTTGAGTAGCCCCCGGAAACACATTACAATCGGAAACCGTTATCAGAATTTTTTTTTCAAATTTCTCAAAAATTAACAAAATTTTGCAAAAAAAAAAGTGGGACTATATGCATTATCGATTGACAACTCTATATAAATAACTGTAATATTACATCAGAACTCTTTTTCCTGAAAAAAGGGGGCAGCGTGAAGTTGGTCCCCAAATTGTTATTCTTGATTTCTGCCCGAGATTCCCCGGAACTATTGCAATTTTTCAGCAAGAACCATAGAACTATTCCAAATCTAGCCAGATCTCAAAAAAATTCGGTGGCCAACTTCACGCGTCTGCAGTATTTTCAAGTCGAGCCATTCATCAGCAGTAAGAATTGGCATAGCATGCGTGCCCGAATACAATACCTCCACGAACTACAACTGCCCTCTCACCACACAGTAGGTTGAAGGAAGACAAAAAATAAGAACATTTCATATTTGAAAAGACCTAACAAGCCGCTTGCGTCTTTGAAAGTGCCTTGACATGCCGCTTGCACCTTTGAAAGTACTTAGCATGCCTCCCGCATCTTAGCATTTTGCCGGCGATGCCTCTTTTAACGGACCAATAGAAATAATAAAGAAAGCAGGGGACGTGCGCGGCCTGTGTGGCGATTTGGCCGCACAAAAACTTGAAACTTTGAAATGAAAATCGCGAAAATTTTTGTTCTCGCCGAATTCGTTAACGGATAAAAAGCGGATAATTCCCGCGCATTTATTTCCTCAAAATAATTATTTTTAGGGTGGGTCCCGCTAATTTTCTATTAAGTTAGCGGGACCCCATTTTCCCGGGAAATGGGAAGTGCGGGAATTTTTTGCGGATAAAAAGCGGATTATTATGTGCCGTAGAGAATTGTTTTTCCTCGTTGGGTCTGCCAACTAAACAGAGGTTTGTAATTCTTTTTGAAACACCCTGTATTAAAAATTCATAAATTATAAAAATTGTAGGCTAAAAAAATGAAAAACAAACAACATAAATTAAATAGAATAATAATTAAATAATAAGGTACCCCCTGGACAGAAGAGAGAAAGAAGTTACACGCAGAAGGTGCGACAATACTGGGCAAAGATCAAAGCCCAACAGTTGAACAAGCGTGGTCCAAAGTAGGCCCATTCGACAAGACGAAGAGGCACAAGAAAAAGAAGAAAAAGAATCATTAATAGCATACTTTCAATTAAATTACGAACCAAATTTTGGTCAATGTTACTCTACTCCATTCCTGCAATAGCAACTCTCTTAGCTCCTGAGCCGTTCTTCGACCTGGTGTATGCTTCAAGTACGTCGTTACAACTCATCCCAGACATGTTTGATGGAATTGTGGACTGAGTGCAGACCATTAAAACCGCCTAATTGCCACCTCGTCCAGGTGCAGATATTCTCTGACAACTCTGGCTGTATGAGGTTTAGCATTATCTTGCGTGAAATTGCCATGTTCATCCATAATGACCATGAAAGGCATAACGTGATCATCTAGAACCTCTGTAGTGTATCTGTGAGCTGTCAGAGAACCATTCTGTATGAAGACCAACTCAGTGTCTGCTTTTGAAAAAATTCCTGCCCAAACCATAATCGAACCACCACTAAATGAAAGTGACTTGTCAATGGAAACTGGGTCTTCTCCATACTCGTCGACGTCCGTCTGGCCCAGTGAGGCAAAAACGCGACTCAACTGAAAATAGGACGTTGCTCCAGTCATCATTATTCCATGCCAAGTGATTTCTGGCAAAAGGCAATCTTGCAATTCAATGCTGGCATTATAATGATGGACCTGTAGCCATCCTTCTACAAGATAACCCAGCAGCACGAAGCCTTCTTCTAACTATCCATTCACTAACATTGACATCCCTAACTTCTTGAAGTTGATTTCGTAGCATAACCGCAGAAGATATTCTGCGGTTATTTCGTAAACTTGCGGGCACCAAAAAGCGGCCATCTCTTTGGGCGGTGACTCGTTTTCGGCCGGGGCTTCTGCTTATCAGGCCAGTCTTAGTTTCTCTCAGTTTGAATTTCCTAAGTGACCTAATTTTTTTGCTTGCCAGTGTATTAATAATGTGATGGTTGTGTTTGATACTTTTCTAATATACAGGGTGTTTCAAAAAGAATATACGTATTTCGCATCCATATATTTATTAAACTTATATAATACGAATATGAAACTTTACACACATATTTACGAACCTCTCAAGTTTAGATAACAAATGTTCAATATGTCCTCCATCCGCGACACAAACAACCCACAGGCAGTCATTGAACATGTACGAGATTCGCCCAAAGTTTATGTGTTTTGTGCGATAACCCAATCATCTGTTTACGGCCCGTTTTTCTTTGATGGAAACACGGTTAACGGTCAGCAGTATCTCACTATGTTTCAAAACTCGTTCTTTCCGAGGCTGCACGAAGACAAACAACTTCATTATACAACAAGACGGGGCACCCCCTCACTGGAGTCGCCAAGTGCGTGAATATCTGAATGAAACTACCGAACCGTTGGATTTGTCGTTAATGAGCTGACGACTTAGCATGTGTCAGCTGGGCTCCATAGTCACTGGATTTGATACTCTGTGACTTCTTAGTATGATATGACACCCTGTGACTGCAATTTATCCAGAGAATTCAAACCACGGACATAAATAATGAAGAATGAAAGGGAAGAAATGATAACAGACAAAGATGGGATCGCGGATGTCGCGGAGACATTACTGCCAGAAACTGTCTTCCGATACCGTGGAAATGTCAAGGTGTACACCAACCTACTGTCTAGAAAAGGAGCCAAACTTTCTAAGATCAGAAGTGGTAAAGGCGATTAAAAAACTAAATAATCGGAAAGCTGCTGGCGCGGATAATATAACATCAGAAATCATCAAGTCCATGGAGGGAGTAGTCACTCATTGTGCGAAGCAGTATGGAACACCGGGAAATGGCCCTCAGAATGGCGCGAGTCAATAATCATCCCACTATTAAAGAAAGGGGATCCTACAGAATGCAAAAACTATAGAACAGTTGCATTAATATCACACGCCAGTAAAATTATGCTCACCATAATAAACGAGAGACTGAAAGCTTTTCTTCTTCCCCAAATATTGGACAAACAGAGTGGATTTGTCCCAGGAAAAGGCACCATCGAACAAATACTGAATATTTGCCAGATCATCGAAAAAGCACGCGAATATAACGTCACAATGTTTATGTGTTTTGTCGACTACTCCAAAGTGTTTGACTCCCTCTGGCAGATCTTCGAGGAAATGAGCACACCAGGCCACCTAATACAACTAATACGGAACCTCTATGAACCCAGCACAGCAAGGGTCAGAATAGATCAAACTTACTCAAACAAATTTGACATTAGAGTAGGGGTTAGACAGGGGTGTATCCTGTCACCAATCCTATTTAACATATATAGTGAGTACGTCATGCGCAAAGTACTCGATGAATGGTATGGGGGGATTGCAGTGGGAGGAAGGCGCATAAGTAATCTGAGATATGCTGATGATACTCTTATATTGGCGGCAGACCAACTCGAGCTGGTCATGATCATGACAATGCTGGTAAATATAAGCAAAGAGTACGGCTTAAAACTAAACATCAGTAAAACCAGTCAGATAGTAGACCGGAAAACGAACAACTCTCCGCATATCCGACCGGTAGCCGGTTTCGAAGTAGTGGATAAATTTATTTATCTTGGCTCCCTCATCACCAACACAGGAGGTAACGAAGCCGAAATAAGACGACGGCTAGCAATAGCAAGAATGGCCACAACTAAACTGACACGCATATGGAAAGGCACGTCAATTAGTAAAGCTACGAAAATCAGGCTGGTCTCTACTTTAATTTTTACTAGGCTGAAACCTGGTCGATCAGACAAGCGGACAGAAAGAAAATAGATGCATTTGAAATGTGGGTTTACCGACGAATGTTCCGAATATCATGGACAGCACCGCACCAATGTATCGATCCTAGAAGAACTAAAAATCGAGGACAGACTGTCCAAGAGAATAAACTGGAACAAAGTGCGGTATTTCTAAAAAAACCGAACGCTTTAGAAAAGCTGATGGTTCAAGGCAAAGTCGACGGCAAGGTCACGAGGAAGTTCTCCAACCAGATGGGTAGATAGAATCAGAAGCTTGACTGGACTCTTTCTCTGCACGAGGCCACAGAACTAGCCCAGAACAGGGAGGAGTGGACAACTGCTTTAAAATGGTAGAAGCATAGTGCCACCAAACCCTTCTAATAGGACTGAGGAGGGATGCACTTCTTAGTGTGAGGTTTCGTTAAAGACAACGTTTATGTATCACCACTCCCACAGAACCTGGAAGAGTTGAAGAACCGGATCCGTACTGCCATAACATCAATGACGAAGGACATGCTTACCTGAGTATGGGAGGAATTTGAGTATCAAATGAGAATATCAAATATGATATGTGATATTGTTCGTGTCGCTGATGGAGGACATATTAAACATCTATAATCTAAACTTGAGAGGTTCATAAATATGTGTGTAAAGTTTCATATTTGTATGTCTTTGAGTTTATTAAATATTTGTATGCGAAATATGTATATTCTTTTTGAAACACCCTGTATAATCCATTAACCTGGTTAATCTATGTTGATTTCTCAGATTCTTTGGTTAGACGCTTGTTAACAGAGTACCATATAGAGAAAAGAGCGGAACAAAAATCTGCACACGTCCCTTTATGTACATACAGGAAGAAGGTGAAAAGGGGGCTGGAGGAAAAAGATGTGGAAGCCATTATGAAGAAGTCAGTGATCACCCCAGATTTCAACAAGTTGCAAGCTGTTCCCACTTATAGTGAATCCAAATATAAACAGCAGAAGGAGCGGAAGATCGAGAGGGCAAAGAGCAAGGGCGCCAAGTGGTATGGTCTACCCGCCACCGAAATGACCGACGAAATTCGAAACGATTTGAGAGTCTTGCAAATGCGATCTGTTTTGGATCCCAAACACTTCTACAAGAAGAACGATCTCAAAGTCCTACCAAAATATTTCCAAGTATGTTTAATAATCTAAAATTATTATTATTGCACACGTTATACGCCTTTTATCAGACCACGTGAAATATTCATGACTACTTGTTCTTTCAGTACTCCTTCATTCTTTCACTAAAAGCTCTCTTCCTTTCTTGAGTCCACTTTGGTCTTTGGGCTTTAGGTGCTGTTTTCTCTGATTTATCACTTGTATACCTTGTGTCTAAATACGCCTTTGTCTATGATATCCATTGAGTCTATCTGTGCTCCTTCCAGATTAATTTTGAATTGTGTTATCCCGGGTGTAGTAGTCTTGGGTCCTGGATGTACCTAAGGATTCTGTTGATGAGTCTGGTCTGGGGAAGTCTGCTCATGTGTCCATAAAATTTTAGTCGCCTCTTTCTAGTGTCCGTTGCGATGTTGGAGAAGTTCTCTGTGGCACTCCTGGAGTGAATTCTATAGCCTTCATCTTCAATAATTTTCCTAATGATTTTTCTTTCCTGTGTGAGGTCGGTATTTGTGTGTAGCATCAGTGTTTCACTGGCGTATAGCACCTCAGGTTTGATTACTGTGTTATAGTGACGCATTTTGGTGAAGGTGGATTATTTATTTATTTATTTATCGTATGGCGTGGCGTACACATGGTTTAAAATTGAAACAAACATCAATATAAATATAGATCAACAATTTAAGAGATATCACAGTGCTATGTCCAAGACCTCAATCCAGTCGGTTGCATCTGGCGACAACGTCAGCGTGTCCACCATGTCCCCTCCGTATGCCCTCTGCTCGCACTCTTGCACTATATGGGAAACAGTTTGGCTTGGGGCCCTACAATCGCATTTGGCGGATGGCAGCTTTCCCCATTTTTGCAGCGTGTCACACGTTGTGTTTGTATCTACCATGGCCGGTTTGTATTCGGTTCACAGTCTTCCAAGTTTGTCGGGGTAGGTCAAATCCATTAGGCTCTTTGTTGGCTAGTAGATACCTATGAATGTCCGGGTGTGTTGATTCCATCCATTGCTCCATCCATTTTTCGTTTGGATTGAAGTTTTCGGCGTAGAGTTCTTCTGCCGTCCTAATCGCTGGTAGGCGGGATCTCAGTCTACGGGAGGTTGCGATGGCAACTTCGTCGTGTATAGGCAGTTGTACGTTTCTAGTAATCTTCTTGTATTGGCGAATTAATGCTTCCTGTCGCTGGAGGCTTGGGGGAGGGATATTGCTGAGTATTGGAAGCCAGTATGTTGGTGTTAACCTATCGCATCCCGTGATGATTCACATTGTATTATTAAGTTGGGTGTCAATCTTAGCGATGTGGTGGCTATTCAGCCACACAGGTGCGCCGTACTCTGCCGCACTATAGAGATCCAAAGCCGAACATCGAAGGGTAGTAGCCGATGCACCCCATGTCGTGTCACAGAGCTTCTGTAAGATATTATTTCTTGTTCGGATTTTGGCTGCCATATTATCTAGGTGTTTCTTGTATGTCAAAGTTCTATCGATGGTAATTCCGAGGCACTTTAGCGTGGGATTATTTGTAATCTGCACATCATGAAAGTGTATCGTACGTTGTTGGTTAGCGAGTTTGTTGTTCAAGTGGAAGCAAGCGCATTCGGTTTTACTTGGGTTAGGTGTTAGCCTCCATCTTCGGTAGTATTGTCCAAGGACTTTGAGGTTGGTTAAAATTTGTTCTGTTCTTTTTATTGTCTTCTGCCTGACTGCTAATGCCAGGTCGTCTGCGTATAGGAACTCTTTTGATATTATTTCTGGCATATCAGATGTGTATATTTTAAACAGCACAGGAGCCAGTACAGATCCCTGTGGTAGGACATTTTGCAGTCTTCTCACCTTGCTAGATAAGTCACCCATTTCCACCCGTAGTGATCTGTCACACAGCATGTTGTTCTGAACTGACCCAGCCTTTTATCGGGGATCACTCAGAGGAATTTATAAAGTAGGCCATCCCTCCAGACTGTAGGCCGCGGTGAGGTCAATAAATACCGCGGTTGTCTTAAGGCATTCCTGGAATCCAGCCAATAAACGTTGTTATGCCCGCCATACACGTTACGGTCTACCGTACAGGTTACATACGCAGGTTTGCCTGCGCAGGTCAACTGTACGCAAGAAACTGCACAGGTCTATTCCCACACACGGTCCGGTCTACCTGCGCAGGCAAACCTGCACAGGTAGACCTGTCATGTGGACCGTTGTGTGTATGGCGGGCATTAGGCTTAGTACCTGGCATGTGCAGTTGCGGCCAGCGCGAAATTCAGCTTGTTCAAGTGGAACGCATTGGTTTATTCTGCCACCAATTCTTTCAAGGATCATTCTTTCCAGGAGTTTGTAACATGAACTTGGTAACGAGATGGGCTTGTTGCTTTCAGCCATGTTCTTTACTTTGCCTGGTTTTAAAAGAGCTATCATCTTTGCTCATTTAAAATCCTTGGGGAGAGCACCACTGTTTAGTTTGTCAGTGAGAAAGTTCTCACCATTTTCTGGCATATTTTCCAGTGTTAATAAGAAATTCATTGTGAATCCCATCATATCCAGGAGCCTTATAAGTTTTAATGCATTTCAGTGCCTGAGTGACATCTTGATTGCTAAAAGGTCTTGAGAGTTGGGAATCATCAGTGCAGGCACTCTGTAGGTCCCTAAGTTCATGTTTGATTTTTGTTGTATGTTCTCTCGCAATCTCTTGGGGTTCTCGATAAGGAGACTATTCGACTTGTAACTTGATTTGGGTCTACATCTGGTCTCTCTCAAAGGATGGGCTTACTTGCACCTAGTTTCTTGAGGAGGCTCCAGGCTTTTCTACTAGAGTGTTTAAAGTCGATTCCTTCTGTAGTTTTAGTCCATTTTTCCATACGGGCTGCATCGAGAGAGTGTAGCAGTTCATCTGCAATTTCGGGATCTCCATTCTGCAGAAAGTTCTGGTACAAGGTGTCACCGTCATCGTTCCAGCCTGGTATATATTCCTTTCTATAGCTCCTCGGAATATGTTTCTTTGCTAAGCATATAATGGCTCTGGTAAACCTGTTGTAGTTTTCGTGTCTAGGGGGGATCCACCTCAGGCATTTGTCAAGGTCTGCTTTGAAGTTAGTCCAGTTTGCTTTCCCAAAATTCCACTGTGGTCTGGGAAATGATATAATTGGGATTTCAATACCCACTTCCAATATGATGGGAAGTTCTCATGAATATGTCTGGATATGCTAATAGATTGGCCATTTTGTCTCAAGGTTACGAATGTTAAGTCTGGGTTATATTCTCTATTCCAAGCCCCAGACTGAAATGTTCCCTGTTCTTTGGCATCAAATATAAGATGTAGATTTTGCTCCTTAGCCCAGTCAACAAGTGCTTCACCATTAGGGTCGTTGTGTCGGTATTTCCAGTTAGTATGATGACTGTTAAAATCTCCAGAGTAAATGTTAGGGTGGGGGTGTATTCAGAGAGTATAAGGGGGCCAAGTGATAGCTGGTGGCTTATAAATGTTTACTACGTTCATTTCTCCAATTTTGACCGCAATTGTATAAACGTCATCCTGAACGGTAAATGAAATCATTGTAACATTTTCTATGTCACTTCGTGCGTAGGTTATTAAGCCATATATATATGGTGGTATGTAATACCGCTGATATCGTATCTCTTTTCCTGTTGGTTCGATTACTTCACCTAGGTACTTAAAGTGTGTGACCCTGTTGATCTTGCCATATTTTGTGTTCAAATTTAGTATGTTTACATTCGTGCAAAAGAACTCAGTTTTTTGAAAGGAGATCTGTAGCCCTACAGAGCCCTACCTTGAGTACTTCTATCTGATTGCTGTGGTTTCGTTGTCTGTGAGTAGTGCCAGATCGTCGGCGAAGACTAGACAGCCACTAGCTTGTTCTTAGGGTCGTACAAGTCGCACTGGGTTCCAGTGACCTTGTATTTTCAGCTCCTCCCATTCCTTGATAACCTTATCCAGCACTAGGTTGAATAGTAGCGGTGAAATTCCACCACTTTGGCGAACGCCAAATAATTATTTTTATTTTATGTTTGTTTTATTTTAGATTGGAAAAGTTATGGATTCACCATTAGACTTTTACAGTAGTCGCTTGACAAAGAAGGAAAGGAAGAAGACAATTGTGGACGAGTTGTTGGCGGACGCCAATTTTCAGAGAAATAATAAGAGGAAATATTTGGAGATCGTTGAGGAGAAAAAGAAGAGGTCGTACAGAGCAAACCAGAAGATGAAGAAGAAAATGCACAAAAAGAAGGGTAAAGCTAAGAAGAGTAAAGAATAGGTTCGTTTTTATTATGTTACAAATTTAGGTCAAAACCTCCGGTTACTTCTATTGTGGCACCGTTTATGTAAGAGCTTTTATCTGAAGCTAAAAACGCTATGACTTCTGCAACTTCTATAAGAGAAAAAAATAGTTTTCTATCTAACCGTAATAAATTGATCTTTTTTTTAAATATACCTTCTGGTTTTCCAAATCTGCCTGTTGCTATCATTGGAAGAAATTTTGCTCTAACGTCGTCGGGTACAATATTGGTCATGGGAGTTTCAATATAACCAGGCAAAACTGCATTGCATCTTATGCCAAGCTTTGAGAATTCTTTAGACGCTATTTTAGTGAGAAGTTCCACTCCAGCTTTGCTGGCAGCATAGTTTGCTTGTCCAATGAAACCATATTTTCCCACAATACTTGTTATGTTTATCATCGAAGCGCCAGTCATTTTACTACTAACTAAAGCATTTGCAAAGGTTTGAATTACCAAAAATGTACCCTACAAATTAATCTGAATATATTTAGTTCAATCTCGACAGAATAACTTCATTATAACCTAACGTCAGTACCTTTAAATTCACATCAATAACATTATCGAAATCAGCTTCAGACATTTCCAATAGTAAGCTACTTTTTATGATACCTGCGCAGTTTACAACAATTGTAGGTGGTTTCTGGTATTTCTTCAAGATGATACTTAAAGCTTGCTTAATGCTTTCCAACTTATCTACTGCTATTGGTACACTGAAATGACCGTGGGAGTCCTTCGAAATGATAGCAACAGTCTCTTCCATACCAGCTATGTTCTTGTTACCACCTACAATAACTGTTGCTCCTTCTCTAGCCAGGATCTTACAGGTGGCCCTACCTATTCCTGATGCAGCACCTAATTTAAAATAGATGATTTAAAATAAAGTTTGTGAGGTTCTATTACAAAGGGGAACTTCTAACCTGTCACGAGGGCCAATTTTCCTAACAGGCTCTTGGACATTCTGCCTAGATGGTTTGGTAATTTGGTTGATGTTGCTTGTAGGACCCCTTAAACTACAACCCCACTGTCAAAAATATTTTGACAGTGACAATGTAAACAAACCAGTGGCTGAAAATCTTTAAAACCGTGCGCGCAGAAATTTTGATTTAATCAAGGTTCGGTTAGGTGACATATCGCGAAGCGGTAGATAAATCAATACTACATCAGCGAGACAAGGTATTTGTTTATAAAATGTGTTATACATTGCCGGCTCTCGGATTTCGCACTGAGCCGGTTATCTTAAACTTATATTTAACTTTATATTTATATCTAACTTTATTATATAATAACTTTAAAATTTAACTTTATATTTATATGTAACTAAACCTAAAACATTGCTCTAGTGTAAGAAAATAAATTGAATAGAATAAAGTAAACTAAGCTAACTAATGTAAATAAAATGCGTAAGACAAAATAAAATAGAATAAAGCAGAATATTATGCTAAAGTTAAAGTAAAACAGGCAATTAATATAATAATATAATTCAGACAGTTATCAGAAGGTATGTACAACATAAGGGGTCGTCCATTAATCACGTGATGTGTTTTAGCTTTTTAAACCCCCCTCCCTCCAAGTGATACGTTGGGAGGTTTTAGTTTAAGGCCCCCCCCCCCTACCTAAAATCACGTGAATTTTTTTGGTACAAGTTTATTTAACGAAAATTATTTGCGGTTCTTGAATTCAATCGGGATGGTCCCTTAGCTTCAGGCTGCCATCGTCTCCGACCCGTGGTGGAACGTCCTTCCGTCGCCTATTTAAAGGGAGGAAAATAGGAAAAACAATATATATAATAATAATAAAGGCATTTAATCGTAATAAACAAAAAAAATATCAATAAAACATGCAATCCATTGGGCGAGGTTCAGCCTACAATAATAGTAGACAAGACGTCTGTTCAACTAACCCAAATAATTAAACTAAAAATAGCCAAAATAATGAAAATGATAACATAATAATAACATAACATAGAAGTAATAACATAATAATAACATAACGAGAAAATTAAAAAAAAAATTGTATTATATAATGAAAAGAGACGAATTTTTTTATTGAAAGAAAATGCTAATCAAGCCAAATAATTACTACAACTTTCCTGAATATAGTCCATGTACAATTAGTTACTCACACAATTCTTATAAATGAGTTTCTTAAAGCTAGGCCCGGACAAGCTAAGGATATTATTAGAAAATTTATTTAACATATTAGCAATGCTATACGAGAAAGAGCGCTGAAATATATCGATATATGAAAAATATCGGGATATATATGGAGGGATACCCTTAAATTATGTCGCTCCAGACGGGAAAAAAGGCCGATGCTGCCTTCCGGACCGTCCGCATCTATAAATGTTAAGTTAAATCGGGATCGCACCACCGATCCAGATTTAACTTAACATTTATAAATAAACGCTAACGTGCACAATGTCGTTCGACGATGTTCGCACATTAACATGTCGGGATCTCGCTTCCAGCATACTAATTCCAATCAGCAACCGCGGCGCGATTGCTAATAATCTGGCAATGTTTCGGCAAAGGTCGGAACACCTGTCCCCTTCTTTCTATAGAGGCCGAAATCGATTTAAATTTCGATTGAAATATGGATTTATTAAAATTGGCGCGAACATCCCGCCGCCCCTGTAGCAACCAACTTCAGCACAAAACTGAACAATAATAGGCCAGGATGGGACAACAAATCCATAAAAGAAATAAGATTAACAAATTTTACTAAAAAAATAAATGAAAACGAAGCCAATTTCTACAAAATAGAAATAAAAATACAAAATACGACAAATACGAAAATGAGACCAACTTCTACAACTAGAAATAAATGCCATGGTCCCAACTTCCACAAAAGTAAAAATACACGAAAATGAGGCCAACTTCTACAAAATAGAAATAAATGACATGGTACCAACTTTTAGACAAAATAAAAATAAATTAGACCACTGAGACAATTTTCACCCTCTGGGTGTTAAAAACCACACAACAATTTAAAACAAACAAAAGAAATTCTGAACGACCAACGAAAACCAGCACCTAAGAATGTTAAAGTGCTATAAATAACAAGATCAGCCAATCATTGACGCTATTGATCTTGACCGCTGCGTTGCCAATAATAAAAACGGAGATGCGTTCACACTGACAACATCTCTTATTTATCGAATTCAGAACAATGATCGCGGCCATGGAGATGAACGAAAACAAAGACAATCAACCTCACTCGCCGAAATACGGAAATCTTATGAGACTTTCGCTCACTAAACCAATGAATTACGTCTTGAGTGAGCTTACGTTCCGAGTATAAGTGGTCGCGACAAGTTCAAAACAAACAAACACAACGACGAAGTGTTTGACCTTGTACAAAATGATCGCTATAAGGACCAAAGAAAACAAACACAACAACAAAGTGTTTGACCTTGGACCAGATGATCACGACAAGGACCAACGCGAACAAACGAACAATATTGTTCAGCACTATAAATACATGTGGATGTTTAAAGTACAACAACACAAACACCCACTCTTTCGACAAGCTAAGCACGGTACTCAGGCATCAAAATCTGAAACAAATGTAACGAGGCATTTGGTAAATAGGTTACACATGACAAGGAGATGCAGATATAGCCTACCGCCAACAATAACCCTGCAACACGACACCTTGAAACATATGCCGGTTCAGATTTAGGGGACCGCGGGGTCAGAGGAAACTTCAAGCTAAAAGACTTGACAATACTTGACCTCTGACATAGACGGATGGATTTCGAAGGACCATTCAAAGGACATTTCGAAGGACCATTCTTTCGACAAGCTCAAGCTAAGAAAGGTACTCAAAGTCATCAAAATCCGAAACAATACAAGTAAATAAGTCCAGTAGACTCTCTCGGCGAATCCGTGAGTGGGCCAACGTATTCCGTGAGAGGTCTGAGGCAGGCGAATGCTACTTTATTATTCACCGATTGTAAGACGGTGCAGTCAAATGACTATATTTTTATCGTTGAGACTAGAGACCGCGGGCATACCAGAGCCAGTGTTAATCGGAAATTTTCTGTGACATTGGATCTGCCTGTGCCAAAATTTTACGCAGTGATAAGAAAATGATCCCAAGGCGATGATGAGGAGCCTGAAAATTAGACCAAGATTTGTGTCAGTGCAAGCCGAAAACAATTATTGTTCGGATGGACAGTGAAAGCCAAGCAAATTGAACTTGACCGTCTAGTGGTCTTGTCCAAGGATTTAATTTCACAAACTTCTTAAACAAACAACGAGTCAAAATCATGTTAGACATAGACAAAGCTTATCGCCACAAACTTGCTACGAGGCGACCTTTGATCTGTGTCAACATATTACACAGAATGATCCATTCAAACAAACTATTGCATCATCTAGTTACCGAATAATCCCACATCACCTACTGGTAAGCCTCTTTAAGGCTGGCGAGCGTAAGAATTGTCTCTCCAAATTCGCGGAACGCCTACACGCTAGACCAAAGGAGTTCCCCAGGACTTCTGGATTTTCCCGAAAGGGAAGTGCAACAACATATCTTCCGTCCCGGGCACGTTTGACCGATGAGGGAGTTCTCGCGCGCGTTCAACGAAATAATAAATACACGTGATATCTCACTACAATCCCCCCCCCCCCATGTCATATATCGTGATTCTTCACAAACCCGCTCCCCTGTCGAGCCTCACGTGATTAATGGACGATCCCTAAGATGCAGTATGTGCCAAAGACAGTTTGATATTTATCTAGAAAATGTAATACGATAAATAAATTAAACGCCAGTAGGTAATTTTTAATGGATCTACACATACATGAGAATATTCAGGGAGTGAAATGAAATTCTGAAGTAAATTTCTCAAGTGAAATTCTGAAAAGTAAAGTTTATTATTGAGGGAACGGTGGGGTATTAAGGCAGGTCGTGGGTTAGGCGGTTAAGGCGTCTGGCGCAGGAGTCGAAGGTCTTCCAGCAGGTCTGATGTCACTCGGACTCCTTTATTTGCTCTTCTCTTCTGGGCCAAGTGCATCCGGCGTTGAACATCGCGACCTCGGTCTGATATCTCCATTCTCTGGTCATCGGGTGAATAATACGTGGGCTACGCAGTCCACTTCACCACAGTCGATACTTTACTTACTCGTGTCCGGTGGTTTCCGGTGGTTTAAGGATTGGCCACTGTCTGGTGGGACAATGTTACCAGGAGGCGCCGGCATGTTTTGCATATACAAGAGAAAATGCATGCATAGAGGCTCCTTACATGCCCCCCTTAAGATACGATGGAGGTAGGAGTTGAAGTTCCCGTGTCCCATTATGAGTTGGACCGCTTGGTGTAATAGCGCCAGGTCCATTTTCATCCAGTCTTTAATCGATTGGATGAAAGATCCGTTTTGAGTGTTCTCCCACATACGCGAGACAGCGCGATCTCTCTATCCAAGATAAGATAAAAGTAGCAGGGACTGTTGGTTTAAATGGAATGGAAGCGTTCAGATGCAGGTGTAATAGCACTTAGGAAGCTCTGGTGAGGTCAGCGCACACCACGATATTGTATAACGAATGTAATATCAGGGCGAAACCTCTGCATTGAGGGAGATACAATGCCGAAAAGGCTATCATTCGATCCACCCTTCAAAAAACAACTACGTTTGCCAAAAGGCAAAGAAACAATCACATGTCTAGGTGGGCTAGACTGGTATGTAGATTGTAGATTTCGGTGGCGACTTGTACTGCGACTTTCAAAGATCGATTGTACCACACCCTCTTCCTCTAATCGTTGGTATACTTATCCATTTAAAGCGACTCCTTTAGTCCTGATATCTCTAGGAATTTCAGGATTTGGGTGGAATTCAAGGACTGCAACTCCTCTGCGTTCAAGGAGTAGGCCCCAAGATACATTTGTCTCTTGTGGAGCAGTGTTCTGCAGTCTTTGAGCAGATGTTTGGGGGTTTCCTCTGCTGAGCTGCAGAATCTGTCATCTTCCACTAGACCTAGGGCCTTGAAGTGTTTTCTAAGTCTGCAATGTCCCTTTAGGACTCCTGTCAGAATTTTAAGCTTGTTCCTGTTTAGTTTCAGGGAAGGTTTTGTTCTTTTCTGTTTAAAGATCCCAGCATTTCTTTGGATTGTCTTGCCCCTGGAAGTTCTTTCCAGGTTTTCATCCTTTGTTTTCTTATTTCTTCATCATAACTTTTGTGGATGGTGTTCATACTCTTTCTGCAAAAGGGTTCTGGACCTATAAAGGGATTACTGGATAAATTGTTTACTAGGTTATCGTCTTCTTCGTTTCCATCTATACCAGTGTGTCCTGGCACCCAGTCCTTTACCCATTGCTGGCACTCAATACTTTATTTTCTTTGCCAAGATTGATTAGCTTTTCCACACAGTCCCATACCAGTTTGGATCTGATGGTGTATGAGCTAATAGCCTTGATCGCTGCTTGGCTATCTGACAGAATAGCAATTTATTTTTTGCGATAGTTCCTGTCAACCTGCTTGGAAGATACTTGGGTATTGGGTATTCCTATGGATTCAAAGCATTTGGTTTTAGGTCCAAACCATCCAGTGCCTTCCTTTGTCTTTGATCCATCTGTATACCACTTGATAGAATTTTGCTCTATACTTTATGCTTTAACTCGCTTTATACTTTTATTTTACTCTATACGGCTTTACTACTACACATTGCTATGTAGGTTTTCTTGAAATGGTATTTGCATACCATTTCGTCTTTCGGTACTTCCAGCCAGGGGATCTTGGCAGCAAGGCTGTTCCGGTCTCCTTCCTTGCTGAACCTAACAATCGCCGATCTGGCGGCCCTCTCCACAACAAGGTGCAACGGAGTCAGATCCAGCAGCAGCTCCATTGCTGTTGTCGGGCATGACCCCATCGCCCCCGTGATACAGACACGCGGACCATCACTGGGGTATAGCTTATCTGTGCCCCTGGAATCACATACCATAACATTCCAAATAGTACTAGGCGGAAATACACGCCATTGCGATCTAGGCCCGTGAAAGTATACTCGTGAAAGTACAAAAGTAGAAAGTATACAAAAGTATACTCGTACCGGCTAGAGAATGCATATCGTTTCGACGAGTTTAGCACTGTTCTGCGCATAGCCCCACATTATTTCGAGTGCGCGGCGTTTAGTAGTCCGAGTTTGAAAAACTGTCGCATATTTCTTAACTCAAACTAACCTGCGCGTACCGCGGCGTGTCCCTTGCCCTCATACCTCGGCGTAGTACAGCTGCATTCTCTCGCCGGTACGAGTATAGAAACATCCACATTTTAACAAAATAATAACAAAAGACAGTCAGGCTGGTATAAATGAATTAGCATGCCTTGAAATTAAATCTAAAATAACATGCAAGTGCCTTCAGAACCTTAAGGCTCTGGCAAGGCAGATCAAGGTCACACTTGATTGGGAACCAGCCCCATAGGGGCTTGTAGGAAACCAAATGACGGACAAGATAACAAAGGATGGAGCTAACAAAGCACACATCAGTGCTAGCAGTGACTCCTAGATTACCAAAAACCATAGCCTGAAATGAAATGTGTAAATGGGTACCTACTAAGCACCGGCTACAGTGGGATAAAATAAATGTTCAGAAACATGGCAAAGGAATGCTAGAAAATTTATCAGTTTCTTTAACTGCTGAAATCCAGCAACTGTCAAGGAAGAAGATAACAATTGTGGCAGTCCTACTTACAGAACACTGCCCTCTATGAGAACATGTAAGATTAGTCAGATATATAATATAATACTAAGATTAAAAATAAGATTGAAACTAAGATTTAAACACTTTGTTTTTTTGGGAAAATGAACAAAATGGGGATCTGGAGAGATGAACCACTGTGCAGACTATGAAGATATGAAGAGGATGAAACTGCCTCTCATTTGTTTTATTTTAGATTGGGAAAGTTATGCGATTCACAGTTGGACTTTTTAAGCAGTTAATTGACAGAGAAGGAAAGGAAGAAGTTTTGACTGTAAACAAGATGTTGGCGGACGTCAATTTTCAGAGCAAATATTTGGAGATTGTTGAGAAGAAGTTGTACATAGTGAATCAGAAGGTGAAGAAGAAAATGCACAAAAAGCAGGGTATTTAGCATTACCCTTTAGCAAGGTATTTAGTATTAAGCTAAAAAGGGTAAGGAATTTAAAAAAAAAAGTTTTTATTACTTTACAAATATATTTCACAAACCTCCAGTTACTTCTATTGAGGCACCATTTATGTAAGAGCTTCTATCTGAAGCTAAGAAAGCAATGACTTCTGCAACTTCTATAAGAAGAAAAATTGTTGGTTTTCTATCTAATGATAATAAATTAATCTTTTTTTATATACCTTCTGGTTTTCCAAACCTGCCTGTTGCTATCAATGTAAGAAATTTTTCTCTAGCTTTGTCAGGTATAATATCAGTCATGGGAGTTTCAATAAAACCTGGCAAGATTGCATTGCATCTTATGCCAAACTTTGAGAATTCTTTAGAGGCTGTTTTAGTGATGAGCTCTACTCCAGCTTTGCTGGCACAATAGTTTGCCTGTTCAATGTTACCGTATTTTCCCACGATACTTGCTATGTTCACCATCGAAGCTCCATTCACTTTACTACTAACTAAAGCATTTGCAAAGGTTTGCATTACCAAAAACGTACCCTACAAATTAATCTGAATATATTTAGTTCGATCTCGGCAGAAGAACCTTATTATAAATTAACAATACCTTTAAATTGACATCAATAACGTTATCGAAATCAGCTTCAGGCATTTTCAAAATAAATTTACCTCTTATGATACCTGCGCAATTTACAACAATTGTAGGTGGTTTCTGGCATGTTTTCAAGATGATATTTAAAGCTTGCTTAACGCTTTTGAATTTATCTACCTCTATTGGTACACTGAAATGACCTTGGGAGTCCTTTGAAATTATGGCAACAGTTTCTTCTATACTATCTGTGTTTTTATCAGCTGCAATCACTGTTGCTCCTTCTCTAGCGAGAATCTTACAGGTGGCCCTACCTATTCCCGACCCAGCACCTAATTAAAAATAGAAAAGTTTGTGAGGTTATATTTCAAAGGGGAACCCCCAAACCTGTTACGAAGGCTAATTTTCCTAACAAGCTCCCAGACATTCTGTCTGTAGGGTTTTAGTTTTGTTGGTTATTAAAGGGGCCAAAGTTTAAAGTTTTCAAATAGCACCATTTTTTTAAAATATAGGCAACCAAAAATAAATTATTATAAAATTAAACAATTTTTCAAAAAGAATTGAATGATAAGCAACTAAAGTTGTTATGCAGTTTAAATTGTTATCTAACTTTTTTTAGTTGGGAATAGAACTTTTCATAGTTGAAAATTCTTATGCGCATACTTTAATTTTCACCATGTTTTGGGCAAAAAATGCCCGAACCTTTTTACATATAACCAGTGAAAATAACAAAATGTGCCCGAAACTTTCATATTCCCGCCTTTAAACAAGGCGGACGGATTCACTGCACTTACATATCCGAGAAAGTGAATAAAATTCGTTGGCGCCCTAACGTGTTCAACGATCCCACGACTTTCGTCACCGCCAGTTGGGACAACAACAACGAATCACGTCCGATTGTGGGAGATCGAGGGCCAAAACTCTGACGAGGACACACACATCAGCCCACTACGAAATCAACGTTTTAGCCTTTCAAGAAGACATAACATACTTACTAATTAACTGAGTACTGTGCAGAGTAAAAAAAAAGTGCAGTTGGTTTTTTCAGTGATGAAGCCCATTTTCAGTGGCCAGTGGATAAGTTAACAAGCAAATTGTGGGCTACTGGTCTGACACCAATCCCCTAGATTTGCATCAAAGGCCGTTATATTCACCGCAATGGTGTGCAATTTCCTCAGCTGGGATTGTTGGTACCTGGGTTTTTGAAGAAAATGAAGTCACAACGACAGTGAATTCGGACCGGTATGTGAACATGTTGGAGGAGTTTTTCTTTCCACGACTTGATGAATTAGACTTAGGGGACATTTGGTTCTATCAAGGCGGAGCAACGGCTCACACTTCAAGGGCATCAATCGCTGTTTTGAGGGAACACTTCACGGTCATCGCATCATCTCAATAAGAGGCGGTTTGGAGTGGCCAGCCCGCTCACCAGAATTGGCCCCTTGCGATTTCTTTTTGTGGGTTTATTTGTCTCTAGTTAAAGAGATATGTGAAGCTTTTTGTAACGGCCTTTGATCCTCTAGGCCAGGGGTGGCGGAACTTTGTCCGGCCTCATGCCATTTTTTTTTAATTTTCACGTTTTGAAATGCTGACGTGCCAGGTCTACTTTTACATTGTGTTAAGTGTTTTGTGCGCCTTTTGAAATTATGGGCAAACCAATCGTCGGATTTTGACAAAACGTGGTATCATTTGATATTCTTACGAGATCTCACAAATTCCCAAATTTCAAAATTGTAGCTTCGTAAATACAGCTTTCGTGAATTTTTGAAATTCGTAAATTTTTGTACGGCTTTTGCAATTACGGACAAACCAATCGACGTATTTTGATAAAACGTGATACCATTTGATATTCTTACGAGATCTCACAAATTTCAAAATTAGTAGCTTTGTAAATACGGCTTTCGTGAATTTTTTTAATTTTTTTGCACCTTTTGCAATTACAGGCAAACCAATCCACGGATTTTGATGAAACGTGATATGATTTGATATTCTTACGAGGTCCCACAAATGCCAAATTTCAAAATTGTAGCTTTGTAAATACGAGTTTTGTGACTTTAAAATTTTTGTGCTCCTTTTGAAATTACGGGTAAACCAATCGACAGATTGTATAATCGACGTTCTTACGAGATCTCACAAATTTCAAAATTGTAGCTTTGTAAATACGCCTTTGGTGAATTTTTTAAATTTGTAAATTTTGTGGCTCCTTTTGCAATTACGCACAAACCAATCTACGGATTTTGATGAAACTTGCTATGAATTGATATTCTTACAAGATATCACAAATTTACAAATTTAAAAACTGTATCTTTGTAAATACGACTTTTGTGATTTTTTTAAGTTTGTAAATTTTTGTGCGCCTTTTGCAATTACGGACAAACCTTTTGACGGATTTTGATGAAACTTGGTATGATTTGATATTCTTGCGAAATCTCACAAATTGTCAAATTTGAAATTTGTAGCTTTGCAAATACGGCTTTCGTGAATTTTAGAAATTTTTATGCGCCTTTTGAAATTACGGGCAAACTAATCGACGGAATTTAATAAAACGTGGTATGATTTGATATTCTTACGAGATATCACAAATTCCCAAATTTCAAAATTGTAGCTTTGTAAATACGGCTTTGGTGAATTTTTTTAATTTGTAAATTTTTGTGCGCCTTTTGCAATTACGGGCAAACCAATCAATCGACGGATTTTGAACACGTCTTATATTTTACACCATTGATGTTGCACAAAAGTAGATTAAGAAACTTAAAAATTTGTTTTAGAAAAGATAGTTTAACAAATTTAGAAGGCATGCGTGAGTAATAGTACGCGTGCCAATAAAATTTTCCTACGTGTCAGCTGTGGCACGTGTGCCATAGGTTTGCCACCACTGCTCTAGGCGATTGTTGTCAACCCAGTAGCGCATTTTTTGCTTGCAAACGTATCCACTTAAGTGAAAATGGGCTTCATCGCTGAAAAAACCTATAGCATCCTTAGGAACGCTTTCAAGAAGTATCTCACATGCGTTTCTTCGAAAATTGAAGTCTCGTTCTGAGAGTTCCTGAACAATCGCCAACTGGTAGGGATGGTAATGAAGTTCATCGTGAAGAATTCGCCTCACTGAACGACCTGAAATTTCAAAGCCATATGCATGTTTGTGCGCAGATCACCGTGGGGATTGCAAGATTGAAGCTCCCACTGCCTCAATGTTCTGAGGTGATCTGATGTGCCAAGGGACTCCAGTTCTTCGTCATACCGCACTCTAGCTTTTTCGGAACGTAATGACCCATGACAATTGATTTCCGGTCCGGGACAGGACCCAACAGGGCTATATTGAAGCGATTTCGGAAGGCGCGCTAGGCTGCGATCACAGAATCTATGCTCGAAAAGTAGGCCACTTCAGGAAACGAACGCTCCTCATCGTTGCACCTACGCATGATGGCGATTGATCAGAGACAAATATCTAACTGACTGACCGCGATGGGCAACAAAACTTTACAACTACTTTTCTAAAAGGAGACCACTGCCGCCCTGCTGCGACACTTACAGCTTGAATGGTGCGCATTTCAAAAAACGAAGTTATGTTGTCGCACCCTGTACAAGGAGAAGGTGTAGAAGGTACAGTGGAAGAAAGATGTGGAAGCCATCCAGAAGAAGTTGGTGATAGCCATGGATTTCAACAAGCCATCTTCTTTTATAGCCAATCCAAATATAAAGAGCAGAAGGGAAAGAAGATGGACAGTGCAAAAAGTAAAGGGGCCAAGTGGTACGGCCTACCCACCACTGAAATGACCGATGAAATTTGTTACGATTTGAAATCTTGCAAATGCGATCTGTTTTGGATCCCAATCATTTCTTCAAGAAGAACGACCTTAAAGTTCCACCAAAATGTATGTTTCTTAAATTATTATTTTTTTAATAATAATATTAAAATTTATATTTCTTTTATTTTAGATTGGGAGAGTAATGGATTCACCATTCTAATTTTACAGCAGTCAATTGACGAAGATGGAAAGGAAGAAGACAATCGTGGACGAGTTGTTGGCGGACGTCAATTTTCTGAGGAATAATAAGAGGAAATCTTTGGAGATCATTGAAGAGAAGAAGAAGAGGTCATACAGAGCGAATCAAAAGGTGAAGAAGAAAATGCACAAAAAGGGGGGTAAAGCTAAAAAAGTAGAGAATAGATTCGTTTTTATTACGTTCCAAATTTATTTCAAAAACCTCCAGTTATTTCTATTGAGGCACCGTTTATGTAAGAGCTTTTATCTGAAGCTAAGAAAGCTATGACTTCTGCAGCTTCTATAAGACAAAAAATTATTTTCAATCTGACCATAATAAATTAATCTTTCTTTTATATATACCTTCTGGTTTTCCAAATCTGCCTGTTGGTATCATAGGCACAAGTTCCTCTTTAACCTTGTCAGGTAGGACATTGATCATGGGAGTTTCAATAACACCCCGCAAGACAGCATTGCATCTTATGCCAAACTTTGAGAATTCCTTAGAGGCTGTTTTAGTGACAAGTTCGACTCCAGCTTTGCTGGCAGAATAGTTTGCTTGTGCAATGATACCATATTTTCCCCCGATACTTGCTATGTTCACCATTGAAGCTCCATTCACTTTACTACTAACTAAAGCATTTGCAAAGGCTTGAATGACCAAAAATGTACCCTACAAGTTAATCTGAATATATTTAGTTCGATCTTGGCAGAACAACTTTGTTATAAATTAACAACAATACCTTTAAATTGACATCAATAACAGTATTGAAATCAGCTTCAGACATTTTCAATAGAAAATTACCTCTTGTGATACCTGCGCAATTTACAACAATTGTAGGTGGTTTCTGACATTTCTTCAAGATGATATTTAAAGCTTGCTTAACACTTTCGGACTTATCTACTTCTATTGGTACACGGAAATGACTATGGGAGTCCTTCGAAATGATGGCAAGAGTCTCTTCTAGACTGACCACGTTCTTATCAGCTGTAATGACTGTTGCTCCTTCTCTAGCGAGGATCTTACAGGTGGCCCTACCTATTCCCGACCCAGCACCTAATTAGAAATAGAAAAGTTTTTGAGGATACATTTCAAAGGGGTACACCCCCAACCTGTTACGAAGGCTAATTTTCCTAACAAGCTCCCAGACATTCTGCCTGTATGGTTTTAGTTTTGTTGGTTATTCAAAAATGGTACTTGAAAACTTTAAACTTTGCCCCCTAGTTTAAAGTTTTAAAGTACCATTTTTTAAAATATAGGCAATCCAAAATAAATTATTATTAATTTATTACACATTAAAAGAAAAAAAAATTGAATGGTAAGCAACCAAAGTTGTGATTTTAAATTGTTACCTAACTTGTTGTTACAAAAGTTGTTACAAGTTGGGAATTGAGAACAGTTTAAGTCATTGACTAATGAATACTAAGTTATTGACTAACTTATTAAGTCATTGACTAATAAATAAATACTAGTATTCATAAGTCAATGGTTTTCAAGTTCATTATAACAAAAAAAAAACCCGGCCAAATGCGAGTTGTGACTCGCGCACCAAGGGTTCCGTACAAACTTGTAAGTAAGGTATCTTTAGGAGGACCTAACAATATGCAACCCATATGCTTCTGGTGCCTAACAATACCACGCAACACATTAGTGTATTTTCATAAGTTTCTAATAGTAAATTCGCATTTTTCTTGTAATTAAACTACATATTTACGGTTTTCAGATTTTTCCCTTTACATGTGCTGTAAGACACCGCTTCTTGCCAAATTTCATGATTCTAGGTCAACGGCAAGTACCCTATAGCCTTTGATTCCCTTGTAAAATCGCAAAATATGCGACATAAACGGTCATATCTTTTGATCGCGTTGACTTACAAGTTTTTCACAGCTGAAAGAGACCACAAACCCGAGTATTTGTTACAAATTTCAACTTGTTATCTCTACGCGTTCCTGAGAAAAATGGTCTTGACAGACAGACAGACGGACGGACAGACGGACAACAAAGTGATCCTATAAGGGTTCCGTTTTCGGTACGGAACCCTAAAAATGAGTCGAAATATTCACTACACTTACATATTGCCATAGTTGGCGCCCTAACGTGTTCAACGATCCTACGACTGTCGTCACCGAAAGTTGGGACAAAGACAACGAATCACGTCCGTTTGTGGGAGATCGAGGGCCAAAACTCTGACGAGGACACACACAACCCCTACAAAATCAACGTTTTACCCTTTCAATGAGACATAACATACTTATTAACTAACGGAGTTCTTTGCAGAGAAAACAGCGGAGCTAGAAGCTTTTCACATCTCTTTAACTAGTGACAAATAACCCCACAAAAAGAAATCGCAAAGGGCTAATTTGTGTGAGCGGGCTGGCCACTCCAAATCGCCCCTTATTGAGATGAGGCGGCCTTCCCGGGCCGCCTCACTCAATGAGTGTTCCCTCAAAACAGCCATTGATGCGCTTGAAGTGTGAGCCGTTGCTCCGTCTGGTTGGAACCAAATGTCCCCCAAGTCTAATTCAAGTTGTGGAAAGCAAAATTCCTCCAACATGTTCACATACCAGTCCTAATTCACTATCGTTGTTACTTCATTTTCTTCAAAAAAACAGGAACCAACAATCCCAGCAGAGGAAGTAGCGCAAGTTCTACTCGTTAACGAATCCACACTATAACATAAAGGAGCTAATATGGAATCTGCAATTATTTGATTGCTTTTCGATTGTTCGCCGGGCACAGCTTCTATTGAAAGACGTGGTGCATTTGCATTTCCAAACTGTATGGAAATCAGACAAAACCTACAGCTCCATAATGAAATGAATGACAGAATCCATTTTTACTTACATTTTCAGATATACGCACGTGGAACTTGCGTTGTTACTGAATCTAAAACTTGGACTCTTGGAAAAATTTCTTTGGATTAGATCCTCTATTTTATAAAGTTCAGAGCAGATTAAGTATCTGATACTTGTTCGTCTGAAATTTAAGAGGTTTTTCATCTTCTTAGTTTTGCTAAGAAGCATATTATAAAATTCCATACATTTATAAAAGCTGCATTTTTTAAGAAAAGTGCTTTTATGAAGAGGGAAGGTATTCTTTGTACCTTGTATCATAAGAATGAGTAGACAATACTCCAACAAAAGATTGCTTATATTTGAAAACAAAATTTACACATTCAAAAAAGTATATGCCGGGTACAGTTAATAAGTTGAAAGATTTGAAATGTTCTCTACAAGAGTCACCTATTTTGAGATTTCCTATGATTCTCTTTTTAAAATAACATAATCAAATAAAACTGACCAGAGTAAGCTGTTTTAAGAGTTTCAGGATCTACAACCTTTTTCTAGTTCTTTGACTGCATAACAAATTCTACTGAAACTACCACACAGCTCCTTCACATGTTCTGACCAACACATGATTTCATCAATAGTAAAACCAAGAAAGTTTGTTTTATTGGCTATAATATTTGTGTCTATCTTGTGTATTTCTCCCATATCAGAAAAGAATACCGTTCGTTTTGGATGGATTCAGAACTGGAGCATTGTTTTGGAACCAATTTGCAATATTTTCTGTGGCATTGATAGTTTTGTGACACAATAGGGTAAAGTCTTTTTCTGCTATAAACAAGTTATTGTCATTGGGATATGAAGTTACAGCAGTAGTTGGGTCATCAAACGTCAGTGCTAGCAGGGACTCCCAACATTACCGAAACCATAGCCCGTAATATAATCTGTAAATGGGTAGCTACTAAGCCCCGGCTACAGTGGAGTAAAACAAACGGGCAGAAACACAGCAAACGAATGCTGAAAGACAGGATGAGTCTTCTTTTTAAAAGGTCTATTCGCAGTAGCAGTTTGCAAACGATTTCTACGTATTCCGCATTCATATTAAATAAATAATTATTGCATACTCTCTTGATTTAATACATTTGAGGAGGTAACTTTGAAAACGCAGTGTTTGACAAAAACCTGGTTTTCTGTAAATCCTTGCCCTTACGTTATTAATTCGAATATTTTGTTTTTTAATCTTTTCTTTAACAATGACACACCATTAAGAAATCTATATCTGAAAGTTACAATAAGGCTATTAAAACAGAAAAATAAAACTAAAATAAGAGTTACATATTGCGTTTTAAAAGTTACCTCCTCATTTATTATTGCGCATATTTGACGTTTGAAAACGGTTTTATATTGTCTGTATTGTTGATTAAAATAAGGTGGCTCTGTGGGGGGCCCCACGGAAAAAATACACTCTAAAAATTACAGTTTAAATAGAAGCGGCCTTACGAATACAAATTTGTAAAGATTGCAGTCGCATACTGTAATATTTAAAACTTATTTACTAATAATACCGGAAACTGTAATTAAAAAAAAGCAATTGTTAGTTTTTACAGTTTCAAATTCGTAAGGCCGATGCTACTATTTAAACTGTAATTTTTAGAGTGTACTTTTTTACGTGCCCTAGCCCGTGGGCCCTGGGCATTCGCCCGGTTGACCGACGCTAGCGACGCTACTGTATCCACTTAATTGAAAATGTGCTTCATCACTGAAAAAATAGCGTCCTTAGGAACACTTTCGAGAAGTGCCTCACATGCGTTTCTTCAAGAATTGTAGTCTCGTTCTGAGAGTTCATGCACAATCGCCTACTTTTAGGGTTGGTAATGAAGGTCATCGTGAAGAATTCGCCTCACTGAACGATCTGAAAGTTCAAGACCAGACGCATGTTTATGCGCAGATCGCCGTGGGCATTGTAAGTTTGAAGCTCTCAATGTTCTGAGGTAATCTGATGTGCCAAGGGACTCCAGTTCTTCGTCTTGTGGCACTCCCGGTTTGTCGGAACGTAATGACCCATGTAACAATTGATTTCCGATCCGTGACAGGACCCAACAGGGCTATATTGAAGCGATTTCGGAAGACGCGCTTGGGCTGCAATCACAAAATATATGCTCGAAAAGCAGGCCTCCCCAGGAAACGCACGCTCCTCACCGTTCCAACGCATGATGGCGATTGTCCGCAGAGAGAAATATCTAACTGACTGACCGGGATGGCCAACAAAACTTTACAACCACGTCTCTCGAAGGAGACCATTCCCGCCCCGCTGCGACGCCTGCAGCCTGATGGGTGCGCATTTCAAAAACCGAAGTTATGTTGCCGCACCCTGTACAAGAAGAAGTAGTAGAAGGGACAGTGGGAGATAGATGCGCAAGCTATCCTGAAGAACTTGGTGATCAGCCTGGATTTCAACAAGCTATCTTCTGTTATAGCCAATCCAAATATAAGCAGCTGAAGAGGAGGAAGATCGGGAGTTCAAATAGTAACGGTGCCAATTGGCACGGCTTACCCACCACCGAAATGACCGATGAAATTCGAAACGATTTGAAATCTTGCAAATGCGATCTGTTTTGAATCCCAAACATTTCTTCAAGAAACACGACCTTAAAGTTCCACCAAAATGTATGTTTCTTAAATTATTATTTTTTTAATAATATTAAAATTTATATTTCTTTTATTTTAGATTGGGAGAGTAATGGATTCACCATTGGAATTTTACAGCAGTCAATTAACGAAGAAGGAAAGGAAGAAGACTATTATGGACGAGTTGTTGGTGGACGCCAATTTTCTAAAGAATAATGAGAGGGAATATTTGGAGATCATTGAGGAGAAGAAGAAAAGGACATACAGAGCGAATCAGAATGTGAAGAACGAAATGCACAAAAGAAAGGTTAAGGTCGATTTCCATATGCGCGACACTCAGCTACGCGACGTCGTGCGACATCGCCTGTCAAATAATTATTACATTGTTTTAAATGGGCACGTCGCGTAGCCATAGTGAGAACGTGTCCATTTAAAACAATGTAATCATTATTTGACAGGCGATGTCGCATGACGTCGGTTAGCTGAGTGTCGCGTATATGAGAGTCGACCTTTAAGCTAAAAAAAGCAAAGAATAGATTAGTTTTTATTACGTTCCAAATTTATTTCAAAAACCTCCGGTTACTTCTATTGAGGCACCATTTATGTAAGAGCTTTTATCTGAAGCTAAGAAGGCTATGACTTCTGCAACTTCTATAAGAGAGAAAATGCTTTGTTTTCAATCTAATCATAATAAATTAATCTTTTTTTTTATATACCTTCTGGTTTTCCAAATCTGCCTGTTGGTATCATAGGCACAAATTTCTCTTTAACCTTGTCAGGTACAAGATCAGTCATAGGAGTTTCAATAAAACCTGGCAAGACTGCATTGCATCTTATGCCAAACTTTGAGAATTCCTTAGTGGCTGTTTTTGTGACAAGTTCCACTCCAGCTTTGCTGGCACAATAGTTTGCTTGTCCAATGTTACCATATTTTCCAACAATACTTGCTATGTTCACCATTGAAGCTCCATTCACTTTACTACTAACTAAAGCATTTGCAAAGGTTTGAATGACCAAAAACGTACCCTACAAATTAATCTGAATATATTTAGTTCAATCTCGGCAGAAGGACATTTTTATAAATTAACATCAATACCTTTAAATTGACATCAATAACGTTATCGAAATCAGCTTCAGACATCTTCAATAGAAAGTTATCTCTTGTGATACCTGCACAATTTACAACGATTGTAGGTGGTTTCTGGCATTTCTCCAAGATAATATTTAAAGCTTGCTTAATGCTTTCCGACTTATCTACCTCTACTGGTACACTGAAATGACCCTCGGAGTTCTTTGAAATGAGGGCGACAGTCTCTTCTATACCGACTTTGTTCTTATCAGCTGCAATGACCATTGCTCCTTCTCTAGCGAGGATCTTACAGGTGGCTCTACCTATTCCTGACCCAGCACCTAATTAGAAATAGAAACGTTTATGAGGATATATTTCAAAGGGGACCACCAACCTGTTACAAAGGCCAATTTTCCTAACAAGCTCCCGGACATTCTGCCTGTATAGTTTTAGTTTTGTTGGTTATTATAATAGACCTCTATAGAGGGGGCAAAGTTTAAAATTACCATTTATCATGTTTTGAAATGTAGGCAACCATTAATAAATAATTAATATTTTATTTAACTTTTTTTTTAAGGCTTTGGCCTATTATGGACCACTGGGCTTGTCTTAACTCTCAACTAGTGTCTTCTGCTTTTTCTTGGCCCAGTATGCCTTCATATTCTTGCTGTGAGCCAGCTTCTTTTGATCCGTCCATTTAGGTCTGGCAGTGCCTGTACACTTCTTGCTTGTGAGAGACAGTGGGAAGACTCTCTACAGGATGGTCTGTCGGTATTCAGTTCGGATTTCAGTTGTCAGTAATGGGATCTGCAGTTGCTCTTAATCTGATTTAACAACCCTGAACCACTTGGCTTTGGACGCCTTTCCCCTACTTGTCACTGTGAGGATCTTCTTGGTGAGTCTGTAGTGATTCAGGCAGTTGATGTGCCCATAGAAGGTCAGTCATTTTTTCCCCATACATGTGACTCCATGACATGTGTCTTCCATAGTTGGGCAAAAATTAATTGTGAAAACAATTAACAACTAACAAATAAATTGCCAGATTTAATTGCAAATAACAATTTAAATAATTGTAATTGCAAGATAACACAATTAACAATTAATTAATTGTTAATTGTAAAATTTTGCAATTACAATTAATTGTTAATTGTAAAATTTTGCAATTACAATTAATTTTTAATTGATTGATGCATTTTTACAATTACAATTAATAAATGTCGGTTAGAAGATATGTTTATTTTACTCCATTGTACTTGCCACAATGCTTAACTGAAATAGTTATTTACATTAGAGTGCGGAAAGTTTGTTTTTACAACGCGACAGCTCGTTTGGTTATCCACCTCCTTCTCCACTTCCGGTTTCCACCCCTTCTTCTGGTTCCAAAATTTCACCCGGATCCGGAACCGGAGGTGAGGGTAGAAACCGGAAGTGAGGGTGGGAACCGGAAGTGAGGGTGGGAACCGGAAGTTAGGGTGGAGACCGGAAGTGAGGGTGGGAACCGGAAGTTGGCGTAGGAAATGGAAATGGGGTGGGAACCGGAAGTGCGGATGGGAATCGGACGTTGGGTGGGAACCGGAACTGGGGTGGAAACCGGAAGTGGGGGCGTGGTGGACCGGAAGTGGAGGTGGAGGGTTCAGAACGACCATCTTTCCCTACTGTTTCTACATTCATCAAATAGTTTTAATTGTCATAATAAACAATTGATGATTAAGTTAATTGTAACTAACAATTAAAATTTTAATTGCAATTAAATTATTTGTGTATTAATGGATTTAATTGCAATTGATTTCAATTGCATCTCACAATTAAACTTAATTAAATTAAACTTAATTGAATTGATTTAGTTGCAAATAAAATTCTAATTGTTTGATTCTACAATTAAAAAATTAATTGAATTATGCCCAACACTGCTGTCTTCCTATTGGGTAATTATTCCTTTGGGTAATATTCTAGTATTCTCCTCAGGATCTTCCTCTCTATAAGTTCTAGTTTCCCGAGTGGGCCCTTTCAATTCATCAAGAGACATTCAGAGGCATAGAGTGCAGAGGGTCTTACTACCGAGTTGTAGTGCTTCAGTTTTATATTCTTGGATAGGTACTTGGAGGTGTAGATGATCTTACAGGAATGATAGGCCCTCTCTAACTTGTTGCACTTGGCGTCTATGACCAAGGTTTTGCTCTCGCTTGCTGAGATCCATCCTCCCAAGTACTTGACTGCAGGAACTTTACAGATATTGCTTGCTAGTGGGGTTGTAGAAGAAGCCTGCTTGATATTGTTGATAAACTCGGTCTTCTGTATGTTCACCCTCAAGCCGGTTTTTGCCGCAACATGAATAGTTATCAAAATGAATAGTTGATGAATAGCCTCCTCCATGCTGTTGGCCAATAAGGTGAGATCATCACCAAAGGCTAGAAAGGGTACATTGAGGTTGTATTGCTGGTACCCAAGCTACAGTGACAATGTGGAAGTCCATTCTCTGATGATTTTCTCCAGAACACAGTTGAAGAGGATGCACGAGAGGTAATTTCCCTGCCTGACTCCTGTCAGGATGGGAAAGCTCGCGGAGAGTTCACCCCTGAGCTTGACTTTTTGCCCATAGAAGGTCAGACGTCTTTTCCTCATACATGTGACTGTCTTCCTGATGTTCGTAGAGCTCGTTATTGTGCCTGATTCTGAAGGAACTGTCTTCCTCTCTTATGGCTACTAGTATTCAGGAGCGGATCCAGGATTTTCTTTGGGGGGTCTTGACCCCCCGCTGAGGGTAGGTAAAGTAAAGACTAGCAAAGAAAACACTAAAAAACACATTTTATTTTGCTTAACGCATAATAAGTCTCCTCGGATAACTTTTCGCAAATTCCTCAATTACTTCGATAGGTTGTAGATTAGCAGAGACATCTCGGTGAATATACATGGAAGCCAAACCGGTTAATCTGGCTTGGGTCATTGTCGTACGAAGGTACGAAGGTACGATTTTATTATTTTAAGCAAAGAGAATCTGCGCTCAACACTACAAGTAGTTACTGGTAATGTAGCAAGAATTTGTAACTAAATTTTTATATTTGGAAAAAACTCACTAGACTGTCAAACGACTATTTTTTTCTGTCTTAGATATACTTTAGATATTTGTCTCTGGATATTTGTCTCTGGATATACCGCAAACCTTGTTAGAAATGACGAAAGAGAGGTACTGTAATGATCTTAATATCTACACGAAATGCTACGGTATTATAAATGGGAATAAACAGATCGTTGATAAGTTAAAAAATTTAAAATTGTGGAAGAAAGTTTTCTTAATGTTAATTAAATGGGAAATCGAAATTTGGGAAGTGGCACCTCTTAATATTAAGACCTGCTACTTTCACAGTATCTCTTTTCCATCATTTATAACAATACTTTCAATATATATATATACGACAGAAAAAATAGTCGATTTTGGCCCGTATCAAGGCATGTTTCGAAAGTACCGGTGCTTTAAAAGGTGCATTTATCTAGATAACAAAATAATCATAAGGAAAGATATACTTGATGGACTTTGAGTCGACAATGATAAGTCGCTGACATTGTTTCCAGATGTCCCACACCAGATGATATTGGTTCATTCGATTGATTGGTTTTTTCAATCCATTCACCCTCTTCTTTATTTCATTTCACCAAAAAATACGAACCAAAATCTCTTTATCTTCGTTTCGACGCCATTACTTTGAATTCAAAATTTTATAACAATAACACACCGCGACAACAATTAAACATCTTTAATGCTGAGAGAGTCGTGGATAGTCAAGTAGTGGCTATAGTAGTAGCCTAGTAGTCAAGGTATTGGACTACTCTGGGACATAGGTCCCAGGTTCGAATCTCGGGACACGTATTGTAATAAGCCATCGTCCTCTTATGCATGACTCTGGAAAAAAATTTAGGGCCTCCTACGCTTGTGTCTAAGACCTAGACACCAAACACAAGTATATGTAAAGGGTGGAGACCTAGGTTCCAGTTAAGCTATTGCGCCAAAAAAGAAGAAGAAGAACTATGAAAATATATTTTCCCATGAGTTCACTTTGATTTGCCACGGAAGAACTCAAATGCTTTTGGGGGGGCTTGAGCCCCTTAGCCCAACCCTGGATCCGCCAGTGCTAGAATTCTCCTCAGGATCTTCCTCTAAGTTCTAGTTTGCTGTGTGGGCCCTTTCGATTCATCAAGAGACACTCTGAGACATACCCTGCTTAAACAATCCTATTGGGAGAGGTAAGTTCAATGGGAAAATTGCATCGGAAATTTCCTATTGAATCCTATTGAAGGTTTATTTTCCTATAGAAATCTCCAGAATCCTATTCAGTTGTCCTATTGAGATACGCTAAATTCTATTCGATTTTCCAATAGGATTTAATACTATTCAACTTCTCAGATTATAATTTCCCTATTGAAAAGGGGCAATTCCTTTGTAGAATCCTATTGAAGTTTATTTGACAATTAAAATAATTTCTAAGTCGTATTTCCCTCTTTTCATCTCCTATTGGATGTTGGTAAAACCAAACCTATTGAATATCAAAGAATCCTATTGAGGTTTATTGAAACAAAAATAATTTCTAAGTCGTATTTCCCTATTGACATGTATTCATCTCCTATTGGATGTTGGAGGAGTCAAACCTATTGAATAATGCAAAATCCTATTGAGATTTATTTAAAAATAAAAATAATTTCTAAGTCTATTTTCCTATTGACATATTTTCATCTCCTATTGGATGTTGGTAAAACCAAACTTATTGAATATCAAATAATCCTATAGAGGTTTATTTAAAAATAAAAATAATTTCTAAGTCGTATTTCCTTATTGACATCTATTCATCTCCTATTGGATGTTGGAGGAGTCAATCCTATTGAATAATGCTAAATCCTATTGAGGATCATTATAAAATAAAAATAATTTCTAAGGGCTAGGTCGCACTACGGTTAAACCGCGGTTTTTAATGGCGGGATTTTGTGACTGAAGTAATCTAATACAAGCGGCCTCACTTGCGGTTTTTTTTCCCGCGATTGATTTTTCCCATAGCGTACTGTGTGTTTCTCGAGCGGTTTCACGGTTATAGTGGCTACCGTTCGCGGGAAAAAACCGTAGTGCGGCCTCGGCCTAAGTCGTATTTCCCTATTGACAACTATTCATCTCCAATTGGACATTGGTGAAGCCAAACCTATTGAATAATGTAGAATCCCATTGCGAAATTTAGAAATAAAGATAAATTTGCATTATACTATTGAATCACTTGGTTTCCTATTTAGATCTCTACTTTAATTTCCTATAAAAAACTCTTCATTTCCTATAGAATCGTTAACTTCCTTTTAGAATCATCATAATACTATTCAGTTGTGTCAATAGGAAAGCTCTAAATCCTATAGGTTAACGATCATCATGTTATTTCCTATTCAGATTTATATAATCCTATGAGGCATTTTCCGGTTGTCAGAAATTTCTTAACTTTTCCTATTCAAATATGATGTTTCCTATTCAAATTCTGATAAAGCCTATAGGATTTAACCTTTCCCAATAGGAATGTTTAAGCAGGATAGAGTGTAGAGGGTCTTACTACTGAGTTGTAGTGCTTCAGTTTTATGTTCTTGGATAGGTACTACGAGGTATAGATGTTCTTACAGGAATGATAGGCCCTCTCTAACTTGGTGCACCTGGTGTCTATGAGCAAGTTTTTGCTCTCGCCTGCTGAGATCCATTCTCCCAAGTACTTGACTGCAGGAACTTTACAGATATTATTGTTTCCTAGTGGGGTTATAGAAGAAGCCTGCTTGATACTGTTGATAAACTCAGTCTTGTGTATGTTTTTTGCCTCAACATTGTAGAGGCTCTGTTGTTGATGAATAGCCTCATCCTCCATGCTGTTGGCCAATAGGATCAGATCATCAGCAATTGAGGTTGTCTTTCTTGTACCCAAGCTTCAGTCCTGCTTCTGGTGACAATGTGGAAGTCCAGTTTCTGATGATTTTCTCCAGACAGTTGAAGAGGATGCACGAGAGGTCATTCCCCTGCCTGACTCCAGTCTGGATGGGAAAGCTCGCGGAGAGTTCCTCCCTGAGCTTGACTTTGGAGGTGGCGTTTTTGAGGGTAGCTTGGGTTATCGGCAAAAGCTAGGACAGGGTACATTGAAGTTGTCTTTCTTGTACCCAAGCTTCTTTCCTGCTTCTGGTGACAAAGTGGAAATCCATTCTCTGATGAATTGCTCCAGAACAAAGTTGAAGAGGATGCACGAGAGGCCATACCTCTGCCTGACTCCTGTCTGGATAGAAAACCTCGCGGAGAATTCACCCCTGAACTTGATTTTGGAAGTGGTGTTCTTCAGGGTAGCCTGGACCAGTCTGGTAGTCATCTCATCTAGGCATAGTTGATCAGGAATTGATCAATATTGTAATAAATTTTTTCTATTTTGCGTCTGTAAAGAACTCATAACAGCACTCATATGCATGCGGTTATGGCTCGCCGAGTGCGATACAATTTTCTCAATGTATCGACGATTTTTTTATTTAGAAATGGCATAAAAAGGGCGCAAAATAGAAAATATACTATAAAAAACTCGTTCGTAAGGCGTTTTTCGGCACTTGTCCATTAAAAAACTCCTCGCTACGCTCGTCGTTTTCCAAACTTGGACGCGTGCTGTAAAATTGCGCTTACTGAACTCGTCCTGTAGTATACTATATTACATATAATAGTTTTTTTAAACAAATTTTTGAATGATAGGCAACCAAAGAAGATTAAGTGCAATATAAATTATGTAAAGTTATGCAACGATGTTAACATGTTTACTGTCATCTGTCACTTTTTAAATTTGTTTTAGGTTATACGTTGGTGTTTGAGAAGAATATAAGTTTATTATAACAAAACATGAGTCGAAATATTCACTGCACTTACATATCCGAGAAGGTGAATAAGATTCGTTGGCGCCCCAACGTGTTCAACGATCCCACGACTTTCGTCACCGCCAGTTGGGACAACGACTCCAATCACGTCCGGCTGTGGGAGATCAAGGCCCAAAACTCTGACGAGGACGCGGACATCAATCCTTACGAGATCAACGTTTTACCCTTCCAAGGAGACATAACAGAACTAAAGGTAATATTTAAAATACAAATCGGTCACGTTGATACTTATTAAAAAAGAATTTGATTCTCTTATATATTCAATTTTAGTTTTTGGATCCGGATTACTTAATTGCATCCTCATCGAGAGGTTCAGTGTTTCTACTGAAAATTGCGACTAGTCTAACAGATGAAATCAGCATCACTGAGGAGATTTCTTGGGACAAGTTGCATTCGTTTCCTGACTTTGAAAGTTGCTGCACAAGTTTTGCCATCTATGACAACGATATTGTTACTGTTGGGGAAGACGGAAAAATGAACTTGCTCAACACAAAGTCCACAACTCCCACACAAACCATCGGTAAGTAATATATATATATAACGGCAATATAATGGTATTTATGTATTAACGCCACCACAACTGCAGATTTGAACAGAATGGATAAGGGTTAGATTAGGTTATATTACAGGAGATAAATCTGTCCTCCTCAGTGGCATAGTTGACAATATACCCACCTTTGGATGTGGGAGACCTGGATTCGAATCCTGGTCGGGGAGACGACAACTAGAGTGGTTTTCACTAACCGTCCAGGCTGCCCACCCTGAAAGAATGCGAAATATGCGATACTGGGGTGGCACATACTTAAAGCCAAGGTGGAATAGGGGGTTCCTCCGAAGCACTTTTAAAAGAGAAAATAAATCCAGATTACATATCGCGCAATAGCGTGACCTCTCGATCCAAAAATAAGAAAAAAACATTACACTTTCTAGTTATATAACCATAGAACTTATACTTAGTATAAGTTCTATGTATGTAGCAGACCCTTCACAAAATATACTCAAATTATTTTTTTACAACGCCTATGTCTCCACTACAATGCGCATGCAACTTCTGCTGTGGTGGCGTTAATACGTAAGCACTGTAATAACTGAATAATACAAATTTGGCAAGATTAAAGGTCGCGCGACCGATATTATTCCCATATGCGCGACACTCAGCTACGCGACGTCGTGAGACATCGTCTGTCAAATAATGACTACATTGTTTTAAATGGGCACGTCGCGTAGCCATAGTGAGAACGTGCCCATTTAAAACAATTTAATCATTATTTGACAGGCGACGTCGCGTGACGTCGCGTAGCTGAGTGTCGCGTATGTGAGAATCGGCCTTTTATCTCTGTGTGTTTTAGATGCGGATAGTTGTACAATGACGTGCGTCCAGTTTCTCAAATACAACGAAGTTTTAACGGCAAATATCAGAGGGCAAATGAAGATTTGGGATTTACGGGGAAAACCAGGGAAAGCCAGTAGTGTCTTCATGTTGAATGGGGACAACATTGTTTCTGCCAATTGTTTGGCTTATCACCCTACACAGAGACACATTGTCGCAGCAGGGGATGAACAAGGTAATATTAACTTACAAAAAACAATTAGTATATGCTCTCAGGCCCATAACCTACTTTCTTGGAGCTTATCAATGGACCACCACTAAATTTTTTTGAAATGCATAAAACTACTTATTTGCCTAAAATAATATTTTCGGGCAGATTTCCAAAAAACTGACGCACGTTTTTTTCTAATTGCTTGGGATCTTTTCGGCCCTCTTCCTTCTGGGTGTTGGGCATGTGCGCCTGTTGCCTCTGCATATTTAGGATCCTGTGTGCTATCCTATAAAACTGTTTCAATTTGTTAGGAGATATGAGATAAAATGTCACTTTTAACGCCAATTTCTTATGCTTCTATTTCTTAGGTTCATTGACGATTTGGGATTTGCGGCAAAACACTTATCCCTTAAACGTAGTCACGTCTCACCCTGATTCTGTCTCCGAAGTCCAGTTCCATCCAGATCGGCCAGAGCAACTGTTCTCCTGCAGTGAAGCCGGGGAGGTTTACCACTGGACGGGAATCAAACAGGCCAACATCGCTTTCGAACCGGAACCTTGGTTCATGAGTTCGGCCGGGTCGAACAAATACGATATCTTTATGCTGATGCCGCAGCTCCACTGTCCCATCAACACAATCGACTTGAACAGGGATCGGTTGCTCTGCGGATGCGATAACGAAGCCATGTATTTGATCGAAGGTGTTAATATTTATAAGTAACGTTTATTACCAACATCGCTTTCGAACAAAAACCTTGGTTCATGAGTTCGGCAACAAGAACGATACCTTTGTGTTGATGCCGCAGCTCCACTGTCCCATCAACATGATTGACTTGAACAGCGATCGCTTGCCGGATGTCACAATGAAGCCATATATTTGATCGAAGGTGTTAATATTTATAAGTAACGTTTATTATTATAAGTATTTTTGTAGGATTTTAGGTTTTGATTTACACCTTCCCTGTGCTTCCTTTAAACTAATAATTAAGGCTCATATGGTAATCATGAATTAATTATGGATTGTCTCTAGTTTAGACTATGTAGATCAGTAGATAGATACATTTGTATATTTCTTCTTTAATCCGTAACTGGCGATTGTCGAGGACGTAGTTCTCATAACCAATACGCTGCTGTCGGTGCCGCTGGATTTTTCGCTTCATTCATGATTCGCTTCCACACTTTCCGATCAATGGCAATATCCTTGGCCTCATCGAGGTCCAGTCGTCGGTTCTTGAGGTCGTCTTCTACATGTTTTATCCATATCTTCTTCGGCGCTGATCGCTGAATCCTCCAGTCGGGCGGCCGTTTCCGCCTGAGTAGTTTGCGTGGAATCCGATTTTCATTCAACCTAACCATCGTAGACGGCGTGTTTGTATTTGTTGCACAATCGGTGGTTGCTGATCGCATCTAGCTCGAATTTCCTCATTCCGCAGGCAAAATCACGAATTGAAACACCGATAATCTGTCTTAGGCAATGCATTTGGAACACCTCGAGTTTGTTGAAGTCCGATTGAAGTAGTGTCAACGTTTCTGCTCCATATAAAAGAATTGGTAGGATGAGTGTCCGGAATAGACGAATTTTGGTATTAGTGGATATGTTCGTCTTCCATATGCACCATTTGAGCGACGCAAACGCTGCTGATGCCTGGCCAATCCGGCTATGAATGTCAGGGGTCGATGCCACTTTCTTCTCTTGCACCAGTGAGCCCAAGTATTTGAATTCTTTCACGTGTTCGATTTCAGTACCATTAAGATGAACATTGGCCATCCGTCCGTCGTCAAGACTTTCGTCTTGTCCACGTTTATTTTCAGTCCATAGGATTGGGCTATCCGGGAAATGTTATAGAGAATATCTGTTGCATCGGCATCTGTATCGGCAGAAATAGCGCTATCATCGGCGAACATCAAATCGGAAATGAAGTTGGTGTCATCGTATCGGACGCCTCGTCGACCATCGAATGCTTTCCTCATAATGGCGTCTATAACCACGTTGAAAAGCAGTGGGGAAGCGACATCTCCCTGTCGAACTCCCGTTTGGATCAGAAAACCGTCTGATAATTCGTTCTGGATCGGTACGCAGCTGGTTGAACCGTCGTACGCCGCTCGTAGAAGATGTATAATTTTTAAAGGCACATGCTCTGTTTCCAATACTGACCATAAAGAAGGCCAGTAGATGCAGATTTAATGCCGATAAAGACGTTTTCCACACCGAATACGTTCTTCCATCAACTGTCGAAGTGCGAATATTTGATCGACACAGCCACGATTTGGCCTAAATCCTGCTTGCTCCTCTCGACTTGCTTCCTCACGATGTTTCTGTAGTGGTGATTGAATGATCGTCATAAATACCTTCCCGACGATTGATAGGAGGCTGATGCCACGGTAATTATTGCATTCCCGGCTATCGCCTTTCTTAAATATGGGAACTACGATGGCTTTCTTCCACGTTGATGGTATTTGTTCCAAATGCCAAATTTGATGCCAAAGTTGGAGGTCGTAAAGCCGTTGTAACAAAATGTTGCCTCCGGCTTTTATCATCTCAGCGGTAACTTGATCGATGCCTGGCGCTTTCCCATTTTTCAGCGATTTTATTGCTGTCTTGACTTAAACAATCGCGGGGTCGCCATCGGGGAACGAGATCATTGGTTTATTGATGATCAGCGGTGTCGGCACCGGTCCCTGTGGCGGATCGTGATTGTACAGTTCAGCCCCAGTCAATTCCCACCACCGGTGCAGACGGCTGGAGAATTAACGAAAGTTCCATCCGCTTTCTTGTTATAATCGTTTGTTGATTTTGTCTTCCCGCTCAACTTTCTGATGGTTTGATATAAAGTTCGGTATTCGTGTCTCGATGCTGCTTCCTCCATTTCAGCCACGATATTGTTCCAATACGCCTCTCGTTCCATCTTCATCCGATTTCGTACTTGTTTATTCAATCGGCGGTACTGTTCAAAATCGACGTGCTTGACTCGTTTCCGTTGATCCACCAAGTCCAAACTCTCGTCCGTAATCCAGGCTTGTGTCCGGTGACAAATCGGCGGATATAGCTGAGCGGCACACCCCATGATTTAACCCGATATTTGCTTTTCTTCCTCATCGATATCGTCCGATATCGTCCGATTGCGCAAGCACAGCAAATTTATTGCGTAACTCGATTTGGAATTTTTGACCGATGATGACACGCCCAGTTCCGCTTGACTACGGGTGGTACTTTCGTCTTTGCTCGTTGTAATCGTAACTGTAATGTGGCTCGTACGATATAATGGTTGGATCCACAATCTTGTCCCCGCATCGCACGTACATCTTTGAGCCTCGATCGAAATCGCGAATTGATCAAAACGTAGTCCAAAATCGCCGAATCTATCACAGACGGGTTTCGCCACGTAAGTTGATGTTTACGCGGATGCTGGAAGACGCTGTTGCCGATGAGTAGATTGTTCGACGCTGCGAATGATAGAAAGCGCAGTCCGTTGTCATTTATGTCACCGTATCCGAATCTGCATAACGTTTTCTCCCAACTTGCTCGATCTGCGCCCGTATGCGCATTGAAGTCACCCGTGTCGAGTGCGAGTTGTAGTTGATTGTAGAAATCATCCTTTATCACATCGGCGCTCGTTTAAATGGATATGACGTGAGTGGTCCCCTTGATTGTGATGGTTGCCACTTTCTCTGATATTGGTTGAAAGGCGATGATGCTGCTGGCTGCTACACGATCAATCATGAAGCCAACGCCGGCTTCCCGCTTGTCACCGCCAGAGTAGTATAATTTCATCGCATCATCGATATTCGGTGGATGGACGACCATTTGCCCAGATCTCGTAATTCGTAGTTCCGATAGTGCCATAATCGATATTCCGTATTTCGTTTGCTCCATGGCAATAATTTCATTTTGGCTGACGTGATGACCTGTACGAACATTCCACGCAGCGAGCCGAATTTTCGATTTCGGCGTAATAAATTTGAGTCTTTGGCCAGTAGCTCATTTCTCACCACCGTCCCTGGTCCCCGGCGCTGGCGCATCGGCTGCCCCGGATGCGATAGCATTTAATCGTAAGTAATTCGGTTGTAAATCCATGGGGTTTCTTGCCGATTTCCTTGGTTCCCCAATTGTAGTAGGTTTCCCGATTTTGGTCAATTCGGCAGATCGACCACCCTAATCCTTTCACAGCCGGGCTTGGGACCGGCCATGGCGGAGTTACCGACCGGTAATACCGGTCATGGCGGCCATTGCACCATTTGTCTATTTAGTTCAAACAATTTGGACTAGTCCTACTACTTTCATATTTAGTTGTGGTTTCCCATTTAAATAACATGGAAAAGTTACAAGAAGAAAACAAAAAGAGAAGAAATTAGATTTGGGCAGTTGCGATAATTAAGCTTTAGACTAGCAAGATTTTTAAACTAGTTAGTCGTGGTTTTATGGTCGAATTTGATTTGACTCGCTGGAAGCGAATGTTAAGAAGTGATTGACTGGTTGCCGAAATTTCAAAACATAAGTTTGATATTTCAATATATAATTTCCTAGAAATTATAATCTTTGAAGAAAAGATACAAATGTTACTATTTAATAATATCAAAATCTTCAAACTCAACAATATATAAATAATTTGTCATTGTACTTCGGTATTTCTCAAATATAAACAATTTATAAATCGAGCAATTGACAATTGCTGTTTAAAAAACAATAGGGAATATGCAAGAGATTTAGATTTACTTGATTTTTTTAACCCCGATACTTTATGATCTTGACATTACACCTATACTATTATTTTCTTATTTAGTTTGTATTAAATTTCAAAAATTAAAATCAAGTCCAAAATATGCGAGCGAAATTCAAATTTGCGAAACGCATCACCATTGGTCGAACCGAAACCGGGACTGTGACGTACACGTTATGATATTGATCGGCATCGATATTCATTGTGCTGTTTTGCTATGCAATATTTCTGTAGTATTTTCAAATACCTATTGCGATTTTGGTATATAGTGACATTATAAATGAACAAGAACAATGACTGAAAGTGCCTTTTTAAAGTACAATCGGGTAATCTACCAAAAATAGATACATGAAAGCATATTTTGTAGCGCATGCGCAAGAGATGTGGGTAGGCTGGACTATAATCCTCGATTGGGACTTTATCCAACAGTTTATCTGGTGTACTTATAATAGTGTTTTGCATTCCGGTACTAGACAATATCTATAAAATGATTTTTTAGCTTTTTCCATTTTTGAAATACTGATTCAAACTGAAAATCCTTAACTCCCAATGCAAATAGTAAACAACACTGAATGATAACGAGAGCTGTGACGTCATCCAAAGCCCGCGATAAATGGGACCATTCAAACAGGTCTAATTTAATCGGTATTTTATATATTTAAAAAAAAATTAAACCACTTAACTCAACAGTATTTATATTTTTGACTATGTTAAAACGAAGTTAAAAGTGAATTAAGCAAATAAAACAAATTGATGCATATTCCCTATTAGGGACTGTTTGATTAATATGTCTGTTCAGGGATGAAACTAGTTCTTGTTCTTTCCTAATGATGGCTCTGTTAGCGTTGTCGGAAGAGTGTGAATGAGTGTGCGAAGTCACTGCGGCATATTTTCGTATTGATTTGTGGAGCGCGGCAGGTCGAGAGGTGGCGGGGGCCGTCAAGCATCCGCTGATTATACAATTACTTTAATGAGCTGTGCGTTCGTGTCAATACAGAGCACACAACAAATGACAACGCGCAAAGAACCAGCGCAAAAACTTGCAGACGCGACAAAGAAAATTGCAATTACGTGGTTGTTTTCCTTTTTTATTATAAGTTATGATTAGTCTGGAGGGTAGAAAGCTTTGAAATCGCTTGTCGTGGAAATCTATCTAGATCGGTATCGGCCGGTTTTGTGTACTGGGTTATTAAAAAAGTTGGAAAATGTTTTTTCCCGTGTTGTTTCATTATATTTCTGCTGTTTAAAGGGCACTGGGTCAAGCTTTCCCCCCTTTATTTGTTGACAATATCTCCCAAAGCCCTAGATATATCCTCATACAAACATTTCACTGAAACGCTAATTACTACCATTAAAACTTTTCTGTTCAACGAAATCCGTCCAGGCCGCTATCTAAATACTACCAACACGACACTAAATACTAAATCCATCAAGGTCTAAGTGATACGTGTCCCGAACACATTTATCTTTCAATTAAGATCTCATACTAATTCATCAATAACTTTCACAAAAAGAAAAAACCCTAAGAATGCCGATTAGTTAAAACTAGTTGGTCCTCAGGATTAGACATTATTATGATCAGACATTTTAATTACTTTTTCATTCATAATTAGTTAGACAAATAATTATAACAAGTTTATAAGACAAGACAGGACATCGTGCCCACAACGGATGAGAGAAATAGTTACCACGCTATTTCCAGTTCAGGAACGAAGACCGGTAGACCACCGAGACTCTCGTAACACCTTTCAGCGTAGAGGAGATCTAGGAAACTATTACTGTCAGAGAAACACATGGTCCAGACAATATCCCAAATGAGATCATCGCAGAAGTGGTGGAAATGGAATTTTCGCTACGCAATGGAAAAGACACAAACTCGTCCTACTGAGAAAAGGGGACAAACCATTGGAAGAACCATCGTCATACCTACCGACATGCCTCTTGAACAACATAGGGAAACTTCTTGAAAGACTATTACTTAGGAGACTTGAGACATACATCGAAAACAACGGAGGACTGTCGCAATGGCCAAATGGGTTTCGAAAAGTTCGATCAACCGTGGACGCTATTGCTGAAGTAATTAAAGCAGCAGAAAAGGTTAAAACTGGAACGCGGCAATCGAAAGGTTATTGTGCATTAGTGACCCTTGACGTTAAAAACGCCTTTAATTCAGCCAGGTGGGATGTAATCATGAAGGCATTAGCATCAAGACAGACACCAGAATACTTGAGAAAGGCGATAAGCAGCTATTTGAGCAACCGACGGTTCATATACCACACGGACGAAGGTGAAGTTGAGTATGAGGTAACGGCGGGTGACCCACAAGGATCGGTCTTGGCACCAATCTTGTGGAACATTATGTACGATGGCTTGCTAAACCTGGACTTGCCTAGAACAGCGAGAATAGTTGGGTTCGATGATGACGCCGCAGTGGTGGTGACTGCAAAGGAAATAAGCACACTAGAAGTAGCAACTAACTAAACCCTCCGGCGGGCAAATAATTGGTTAAAAGAGCAGGGTCTAATAATGGTAGTTCATAAAACAGAAGCGATACTTATCACTGATCAGAGACTATTCACACCACCGAAACTCGTTCTGTAAGGGCAAAATATCCCTTTATCGAAATCATTGAGGTACCTTGGCGTCCAACTCGATAGCGGTCTGACATACACAGACCATATGGTCAAAACAGCGAAATAGGCAGCAGCTACAGTGACAGCTCTGGTAAAGTTGATGCCCAACATTGGAGGGCCGAGGGAATTGAAACGGAAACTTCTCAACAATGTGGTACACTCAAAAATTCTCTACGCGGCGGAAATATGGGTGGGCGCAACGAAAAAGGTTGGAGCGAGAAAACAACTTACAGGAGTGCAAAGAAAAAGTGCTCTAAGAGTAATTTCTGCATACAGAACGGTTTCGGAGGCCGCGGTGCTGGTACTTGCAAGCACGCTCCCAATAGACTTACTGATACGCGAGAAACAAGAAGTCTACGAAGACCTGCAACAACACAGAGCGAGAAACGAAGTAAAACATGAGAGGGCAGCCGCCAAGGAGAGAGCACTTAAGAGACTCATGAACCGTTGGCAGACAAGATGCGATAAACAGACAAGACTAGACAGACAAGACTAGACAGACAAGACTAGACAGACAAGACTAGACAGACAAGACCAGACAGACAAGACCAGACAGACAAGACCAGACAGACAAGACCAGACAGACAAGACCAGACAGACAAGACCAGACAGACAAGACCAGACAGACAAGACCAGACAGACAAGACCAGACAGACAAGACCAGACAGACAAGACCAGACAGACAAGACCAGACAGACAAGACCAGACAGACAAGACCAGACAGACAAGACCAGACAGACAAGATCAGACAGACAAGACCAGACAGACAAGACCAGACAGACAAGACCAGACAGACAAGACCAGACAGACAAGACCAGACAGACAAGACCAGACAGACAAGACCAGACAGACAAGACCAGACAGACAAGACCAGACAGACAAGACCAGACAGACAAGACCAGACAGACAAGACCAGACAGACAAGACCAGACAGACAAGACCAGACAGACAAGACCAGACAGACAAGACCAGACAGACAAGACCAGACAGACAAGACCAGACAGACAAGACCAGACAGACAAGACCAGACAGACAAGACCAGACAGACAAGACCAGACAGACAAGACCAGACAGACAAGACCAGACAGACAAGACCAGACAGACAAGACCAGACAGACAAGACCAGACAGACAAGACCAGACAGACAAGACCAGACAGACAAGACCAGACAGACAAGACCAGACAGACAAGACCAGACAGACAAGACCAGACAGACAAGACCAGACAGACAAGACCAGACAGACAAGACCAGACAGACAAGACCAGACAGACAAGACCAGACAGACAAGACCAGACAGACAAGACCAGACAGACAAGACCAGACAGACAAGACCAGACAGACAAGACCAGACAGACAAGACCAGACAGACAAGACCAGACAGACAAGACCAGACAGACAAGACCAGACAGACAAGACCAGACAGACAGGACCAGACAGACAAGACCAGACAGACAAGACCAGACAGACAAGACCAGACAGACAAGACCAGACAGACAAGACCAGACAGACAAGACCAGACAGACAAGACCAGACAGACAAGACCAGACAGACAAGACCAGACAGACAAGACCAGACAGACAAGACCAGACAGACAAGACCAGACAGACAAGACCAGACAGACAAGACCAGACAGACAAGACCAGACAGACAAGACCAGACAGACAAGACCAGACAGACAAGACCAGACAGACAAGACCAGACAGACAAGACCAGACAGACAAGACCAGACAGACAAGACCAGACAGACAAGACCAGACAGACAAGACCAGACAGACAAGACCAGACAGACAAGACCAGACAGACAAGACCAGACAGACAAGACCAGACAGACAAGACCAGACAGACAAGACCAGACAGACAAGACCAGACAGACAAGACCAGACAGACAAGACCAGACAGACAAGACCAGACAGACAAGACCAGACAGACAAGACTAGACAGACAAGACTAGACAGACAAGACTAGACAGACAAGACTAGACAGACAAGACTAGACGGACAAGACTAGACAGACAAGACTAGACAGACAAGACTAGACTGACAAGACTAGACAGACAAGACTAGACAGACACGACTAGACAGACAAGACTAGACGGACAAGACTAGACGGACAATACTAGACGGACAAGACTAGACGGACAAGACTAGACAGACAAGACTAGACAGACAAGACTAGACAGACAAGACTAGACAGAAAAGACTAGACAGACAAGATTAGACAGACAAGACTAGACAGACAAGACGAGACAGACAAGACTAGACAGACAAGACTAGACAGACAAGACTAGATAGACAAGACTAGACAGACAAGACTAGACAGACAAGACTAGACAGACAAGACTAAACAGACAAGACTAGACAGACAAGACTAGACAGACAAGACTAGACAGACAGGACTAGACAAACAAAACTACACAGACAAGACTAGACAAACAAGACTACACAGACAAGACTAGACAAGACTATTTATATTTAAACAGACAAATTTAGTCCAACTGCAATACAAACAAGAGACTAAATATACTGCGATAATTATAAAAGAGCAATAAGAATAATACAACAATAAAACTAAATATTTAGTATGTAGATTGTATTGGCGTCGGCGTCGGGAGGTGTGTGTGTGTGTGTGCGTTGCCACCACCACTCCGGTGGGAGGTCGGTGGCGTCGGCGTCGGCCGGCGTCGGGAACGTCGGAGAGCCGCAGTGCCGGCAATGACGCGGTGCAGAATGGAGAGATGTGACGAGTGACCATGGGAACATGGGCCTGGATGGGGGTGCTACCTCTGCTCATTTGTGGGGGCCTGATACTCATTAATACGGCCCACGCACAGCAACAACAACAACAACAACAGGAAAACAATTATTACAAGAACAATGGTGAGTAAACAGTTTATTAAACTAAATTCGGTTTTTGGAAAAGTTTTTGGGAAATGGAAATTTTGAAAGCTAGTGCGAGCTTTCGAAAGTGGAGAAGAAATCGATAGCGCTTGTTTTCAACCAGAATTTCAATTTTTTTCGCGAAAAAATATTGTTATATGCGTCTATATTGTCATTAAAGCACTCATATGGGTTCGTTAATGGATCGCCGGGTGCGATACAATTTTCTCAATATGTATCGACGATTTTTTTATTTAGAAATGGCAGAAAAGGGCGCGAAATATAATAAATAGTATTTAAAACTCGTTCTTAAGGCGTTTTTCGCACTTGTCCATTAGAAAACTCCTCGCTACGCTTGTCGTTTTCTAAACATGGACGCGTGCTGAAAAATCGCGTTTATTGAACTCGTTCTTTAATATACTATTAAGAACTTGCCAATGGTTTGTTTTGCGAAAATAGTCGGTAGTTAGAAGTTTCTAGCTGATAAACAAACGAAGGATCTGATGGAGTCAATATTTTGTTGTTTACGAATTGAATTGCAAATCAAAACTGCGCAACAATACGAACGGATAGATACGTGGAAAAATGTTTGCTTCCAACAACAACGGGAATTTACAACAATAAAAAGTAAACTAGATATATAGTTTGTATTACTAATTCTAGTCTAGTTAATGCTTTGTTGTCTAGTGGTATCACAGTAAAACCACCAACTTGTTTACAAGGTTTGTATATTTACAAAAAAGATATAAATCCTGTTAAGGATTATACAACTAATTTGTCTAAACGATGCCAACAGACTACATAGATGAAGTTACATTTTAATGTGGCAATAATTCATTAATTAAATTGTTATATCACTTATAATAAACTAAAGTCACCAACAGGATTAGACAGACAAGACTAGACAGAAGAGACTAAACAGACAAGACTAGACAGACAAGACTAGACAGACAAGACTAGACAGACAAGACTAGACAGACAAGACTAGACAGACAAGACTAGACAGACAAGACTAGACAGACAAGACTAGACAGACAAGACTAGACAGACAAGACTAGACAGACAAGACTAGACAGACAAGACTAGACAGACAAGACTAGACAGACAAGACTAGACAGACAAGACTAGACAGACAAGACTAGACAGACAAGACTAGACAGACAAGACTAGACAGACAAGACTAGACAGACAAGACTAGACAGACAAGACTAGACAGACAAGACTAGACAGACAAGACTAGACAGACAAGACTAGACAGACAAGACTAGACAGACAAGACTAGACAGACAAGACTAGACAGACAAGACTAGACAGACAAGACTAGACAGACAAGACTAGACAGACAAGACTAGACAGACAAGACTAGACAGACAAGACTAGACAGACAAGACTAGACAGACAAGACTAGACAGACAAGACTAGACAGACAAGACTAGACAGACAAGACTAGACAGACAAGACTAGACAGACAAGACTAGACAGACAAGACTAGACAGACAAGACTAGACAGACAAGACTAGACAGACAAGACTAGACAGACAAGACTAGACAGACAAGACTAGACAGACAAGACTAGACAGACAAGACTAGACAGACAAGACTAGACAGACAAGACTAGACAGACAAGACTAGACAGACAAGACTAGACAGACAAGACTAGACAGACAAGACTAGACAGACAAGACTAGACAGACAAGACTAGACAGACAAGACTAGACAGACAAGACTAGACAGACAAGACTAGACAGAGAAGACTAGACAGACAAGACTAGACAGACAAGACTAGACAGACGAGACTAGACAGACGAGACTAGACAGACAAGACTAGACAGACAAGACTAGACAGACAAGACTAGACAGACTAGACAGACAAGACTAGACAGACAAGACTAGACAAACAAGACTAGACAGACAAGACTAGACAGACAAGACTAGACAGACAAGACTAGACAGACAAGACTAGACAGACAAGACTAGACAGACAAGACTAGACAGACAAGACTAGACAGACAAGACTAAACAGACAAGACTAGACAGACAAGACTAGACAGACAAGACTAGACAGACAAGACTAGACAGACAAGACTAGACAGACAAGACTAGACAGACAAGACTAGACAGACAAGACTAGACAGACAAGACTAGACAGACAAGACTAGACAGACAAGACTAGACAGACAAGGCTAGACAGACAAGACTAGACAGACAAGACTAGACAGACAAGACTAGACAGACAAGACTAGACAGACAAGACTAGACAGACAAGACTAGACAGACAAGACTAGACAGACAAGACTAGACAGACAAGACTAGACAGACAAGACTAGACAGACAAGACTAGACAGACAAGACTAGACAGACAAGACTAGACAGACAAGACTAGACAGACAAGACTAGACAGACAAGACTAGACAGACAAGACTAGACAGACAAGACTAGACAGACAAGACTAGACAGACAAGACTAGACAGACAAGACTAGACAGACAAGACTAGACAGACAAGACTAGACAGACAAGACTAGACAGACAAGACTAGACAGACAAGACTAGACAGACAAGACTAGACAGACAAGACTAGACAGACAAGACTAGACAGACAAGACTAGACAGACAAGACTAGACAGACAAGACTAGACAGACAAGACTAGACAGACAAGACTAGACAGACAAGACGAGACAGACAAGACTAGACAGACAAGACTAGACAAACAAGACTAGACAGAACAAACTAGACAGAACAAGACTAGACAGACAAGACTAGACAGACAAGACTAGACAGACAAGACTAGACAGACAAGACTAGACAGACAAGACTAGACAGACAAGACTAGACAGACAAGACTAGACAGACAAGACTAGACAGACAAGACTAGACAGACAAGACTAGACAGACAAGACTAGACAGACAAGACTAGACAGACAAGACTAGACAGACAAGACTAGACAGACAAGACTAGACAGACAAGACTAGACAGACAAGACTAAACAGACAAGACTAGACAGACAAGACTAGACATACAAGACTAGACAGACAAGACTAGACAGATAAGACTAGACAGACAAGACTAGACAGACAAGACTAGACAGACAGGACTTGACAGACAAGGCTATACAGACAAGTCTAGACAGACAAGATTAGACAGACAAGACTAGACAGACAAGACTAGACAGACAAGATTAGACAGACAAGACTAGATAGACAAGACTAGACAGACAAGACTAGACAGACAAGACTAGACGGACAAGACTAGACGGACAAGACTAGACGGACAAGACTAGACAGACAAGACTAGACAGACGAGACTAAACAGACAAGACTAAACAGACAAGACTAGACAGACAAGACTATTTAGACATGACTAGACAGATATGACTAGACAGACAAGACTAGACAGACAGGACTGGACAGACAAGATTGGACAGACAAGACTGGACAGACAAGACTAGACAGACAAAGCTAGATAGACAAGACTAGACAGACGGAACTAGACAGACAAGACGAGACGTGTAACATCTCACTATTTATGGATTTAGTCCATAAACAAATTTCTAAAATTTAGTCACTAGAGCATCAATGAAGTAGAGTAGTTTGAATTACTAAATCATCGAATAATGTAAAAAATCTTAATAGTCATCGACTAAATGTAATTCACGAAATCTTAATTAATTTAATTTAGTTAGTATTTAGTTAATAATTTAGTCATCGATTAATACACGTTAATACACTTTAACTATACTTTAGTAATACTCAATCATTTTAATAGACCAACTTTAATAAACTAAATAGTTAATAGTAAACATTTGTATATGCTATATATATAAAAGCTGCAGCTATTACTACTACATGTAATAGATTTAGTTTTAATTGATTCACTGGACGAGTAAATATAATATACAAAATCATTGACAAAGTAATAGACCGGATGTAATGGTCAAAATCACTAAATCAGAATAATTGAGTTAGTTTGAACGTACGCTAAATGCAAACTGGTGTGCGAATAAACAAACAAAGGGCGCTTCGGTCAAATCGATATCACGTTATACTCCAATAATTACAAAATGATTACTAAAAACTACAATAACCAAAAATTATTAACAATTCGAATCCGTTTTACTTTGTAACGGAGCACTTTGTTTGATGCAAAAATGATCTAAATAACTCGACAGTTACCACTCTAACATTTCCAACTGGGATATCAATTCTCGTTGCGACTCGATTTGAATGTTAGTTTATTTATGATATGTGTTGTGCGAGCGTGTGTGAGTGTGTGCCGCACCCCGGGAGCGATTTCCAAGATAACGGTCGCCGGCCCCCCGACGCTCGACGGGGCCACCGATATCGCGTCAGCGACGTCGAACGCCTCGAACGCGACACGCAAACCGTGTTGTAAAATATGCTGCGTTTGATAAATGCGACAGGAAACAACATTCAAATGTCAGTAAGGGTACGTTTACTCTGGTACACATATATTAAAACTTGTGTGAGAAACAAGTGTGAGGTTGCACCAACAAGCCATGGCACATTCACACAATAACTTCATAAACAAGTCAAACTGTTAATTATAATAGACAGAGATTATCAATAAATATTATTTATATTATTATTTTTTATTCATATTATCATTATCTTTACTAATAATTATTTTTATAATTAATTAAATAAATAATTATTACATTTTTAATTGGTAAAACCATACAACATTATAGATAATCAGATAAACTCAATAAAGACGGAACAAAGCTTGAATATATAAATATACTCAACCTTTCCGGAGCTCTATACTACTAATGAGTCTTTTTAGGACTACCAAAAACAAATCACGTGTGAAACCTATAGAATAACTGATAAATTTCACACGAGATATGTTTTCGGTAGTCCCAAAAATACTCATTTGTATTATGGAGCTCCGGAAAGGTTGAATATATTTATATATTCAAGCTTTGTTCCATCTTTATTAAGTTTATTTAATTATTACATTATTTAGAACACTTAACAACATGAGCTTAGTCAGGGGGGGGGGGGGGGGTTTGGGGGTTCAAATGTATATATGGATGTATATATGTATGGATTGTAAAAACATTATAACACACACGTATGTAACAGTCCGCGATTAATGATAAGTTATGATTGATAACACACACGTGCGTTTGGTTTACGATTCGTTGATTGCTTGAGAACTGCTACTACGTGCTCATACGTTCAGCGTCCCCCCCGTGCCACAATTCAAACTAACGGAAATTGATATTGACAAAATAAATTTGTTACATATTTTTCTTATTAAACAGAAACAAATTAGTGTGGTTGTAGATAAAGTAACACACAACTCGAGTTGTAAGGCAATTACGTACTCGCGGAATTACGAACTTCCCTCTACGCGGGTCGTGCGTAACTATTCCGCTCGTACGTAATATGTTTCTTACAACTCTCGTTACGTAATATACTAGAACACGCTTTCAACGACAATTAAATCATAATTTCATCATTTTAAATTCCTACCTTTCTAAAGGTACGTTTACACTGGCGCACATATGAGAACTTGTGCGAGTCAACAAGTCAATACACAAGTTTTGAAACAGCACCTCATACAACAGCTCATACATTTTCTAATATATTTGACATGTGTGGGAGCAATAGACCTTTTTACCCTTAGTTAAGCGCATGCGCGTCCGCCATGTTTGAAAGGCAAGAATACGAAAGTTGCGGGCACATTTTATTATTTCCACTGGTTATACGGCAAAAAGTGCCCGAAAAACATGGCGGAAATTGACGTATACGCACAAACAATTATCAATTATGAAAAGGTCTATTGTATTGTTTTGATCAGATGATTACAGAAAAAATGGAATTTAAACGGCGAAGTTATGATTCGTTTGAGGCGTTTTATAGTATATTACGTAATGAGAGTTACGTAATGGGAGCGCGTAATTCCGCGAGCACGTAATTGCCTTATAACTCGAATTATGTACTATACTTTATCTACGACCACACTAACTTGTTTCTGTTTAATAAGAAAAATATGTTTGATGTAACACCTTCGACCTTATTTAACTTGATAGAAATGAAAAGAAATACATTCATAAAGGTTACATACTTTTTTATTTAGTACTTATTTGTACTTTTCGTTAGATTTAAACGTGAAAAAACGAAACGAATGACAGCTTCTATGTGAATGATGTGACGTTTAATGAATTGTAAATCACGGAGTACTATATTTAAAAATAATCTCAATGTGCAGCTCTCAACCAATCAACGAATCGTAAAGCAAACAAGCAAGGGTGATTTTGAAATATTACATAACATTAATCGCATTTCTGAAACATTCCTTGTGGAACATAGAGCCTCGATTAAAGCTTTCCATTTGACCCTGTTGATTGCGAGTTGCTTAACTTCCGTCCACGTTTTCCCTGCATCTTCCGCCACTTTTCTGTCGGTTCTTCGCCAAGTTAGTTTTGGCCTTCCACATTTACAAGGCAGCCTGCTGATTCCAGCCTAAGGCCATTCACGCGAAGTTGCTGTTATCCCACCACAGAGTCTGCCCTATCCATATCCTTCTTCTTCTTCTTCTGTTGCCTTACACCTATGTGCGTTGGCGAATTATCATTCATTGAATAATTGTTAATATTTTGTTTATTGCTGCTTGGCACATGTCACCAAACTTTTTGATTCTGGTCCAGTTCCTGATGTTCCTAAGCCATGATAGCTGTTTACGTCCGATGCCCCTTCTGCCTTCTAAAAAGCTTCACTATCACGTTTAGTGACTCCTCATACTTTAAGATTTTAATGACTTTCGAGTAAATTCCATCTGGACCTGCAGCTTTTCTATTTTTTGATAACGAGACTGCATGCTGGACTTCTTCCTTAGTTATATCAAGCCCATCGCGTGTATATTGTTCAGGACTGTCCGATCTTTCATCATGAAAAAGGTTTTTGATATAGCTACACCACTGTTCTACTCTGTCGTTATCGTCAAGAATTATTATATCTTCACTGTTGAGTCGCGGTGGATTTTGTCTTTAACAAACGTTCGCGTGATCAAACCTACGGCGGTTAATTGCCAATAGATTTGATCGGCTCTAGAATTTTTTTTGGGCAATTGAAACTTGCACGCCTCGATAAACATGTATTTATTTATTTAACTCTATTTTAAACACTTGTGACGACGTACTTGTCGGAGTTTGGAATCTTCTAGATGTGTTCGTGGTAAGAAGGTTACAATTGAACTGAGTATGATTAGATATTGTTACAAACAGGAAATCTAAATCCCACCTCCCATTTGTCTGCCCCCACTCAACCAAGAAGAAATCCAAAATGAAGTGCACGTGGTAATTTCTGGGTAATCTTAAAACTACACACAATTTAAATACTTATTCTAAGGAATCTTAAACAAAAACATTGCATTGTATTTCCAGCTTTTTACGACCACCAAGCATCCAAAAACCATTAGCGATCGTAAACATCCGCCTAAGCGTATTTACAAAGGATTGGTGATTAAAAATGGTCTTTCAGATGAGTAGTGGCCACAAACAGCTCCAAACACGTTCAACAAATACCCACTACCGTACCGACCAGATGTTGGGAATCTACGGGTCGGTTTAAGATAATATTAATGTAATTATTATTTACCTACTTTTAGATATACACTAAACAAGAAAATAGTTTTAAAACGAAAGTAAAAATAAAAATAACATTGTTGGATCTTAACATTCACTGTCCAAGAAAATGCCAGTTTGTCGAGGTTTGTATACACCAGCCTCGCTTCCATAATTTACTTGTGCATATTGAAAGTGTCATATTTAGCCTCCAGATCTTGGATTTCGCGAGATTACTCATTAAGCCAATTTTCTAATTTTGTTCTTTATTTCAAGATTCATCTGGTGATATTCCGGATAACCTTCCATTAAATAAAGAATTTCATCCTACCTTTCTTTTTGATTCTAGAATCGTTTAAAGATTATTTAAACTTGCGTTTGTGAAAGCTTCCTTGATGTTGGTTCAAACAGTCTCTGCTTCGAAATTCTCCACAACGTTTATTTTGCTTAGTCCAAAATTTAGTCCGTTTCTGACCTCAGCTAGCTTTTCTGGGTTGTTCAGTTTTGTCAGATCTGGTTTAGGGCAGTTTCCTTTTACTGTAGACCTTTTTAGAGTTAACTGAATATTTGCTACAAGCGGACTGTGATCGGAATTTATGTCTGCACCAGGGTAAGTTTTTGCCGATTTAATGCAATTTCTGTAACGTTTATTTATCAATAGAAAGTCTATTTGGACTATCCTCTCTGCCGTATGGGCGTTAGAAGTCCAAGTGTACAGGCGTCTTGGTGGAAGCTTAAAGAAAGTGTTCGAGACAACAAACCCCATTTCTTGACAAAACTGGAATAATCGATTGCCACGTTCATTTACAATACCCAATCCATATCTACCATGTCCTCTCTCGTACCGCTACCGCTACTTACATTAAAATCACCCATAATAATGCCGATTTCTTACTTTTTAGTGAGATTTACGGCGGTTTGTAGTTGTTCGTAAAAGGCTTCAACAGCTTCGTCTCGAGTGATCGCTCGATGGTGCATATATCTGGATGATGTTGAAATTAAATGGCTTGGAATTGAGTTGTGAAAATGCTACTCTATCAGAAACCGGGACAAAAGATTTTACCGTTTCTTGTATTTGTGTATTTACTATGAGCGCCACGCCATTGTAGTTATTGACTATGTCATTGCCAGCGTAGTAGATATCATGGTCGTCGATATGACATTCTCCAGAATTTGGCCATCTCATTTCGCTGCTCCCTAAAATTTCGATGTTCATTCTGTTCATCTCTTTGATGGCGTTGTGGGTTTTACTAGATTGAAACATAGTTTGTGCGTTCCAGGTAACAATCTTCTTCAAGACTGGCTACTAGATTTTTAGCACTCTCTGATCACTTAAGACCTCCCGGAGACTGAGGGCCTGTGCTTTTGGCTTTCCAGGCATGCAAATGATTTTTCCAGAGTAGGGTAATGAGGTGGTTTCCTGTTGCCTTCCTCATCGCGGTATTAAAACCGTTGAGACAGTCCTTGTCGCGCCTTTAACTATGCTATATGGTGCCGTTTTTCGTTCTCTATCTAGAAATACACCGACCAATTACTTTTAATGTAGCTGCTGCCCAACATTAGTTTTAGCCATATCTGGCTACGCTCACTTAGTTCAGCCTGCAGGTTGATGCAGTTTACAGGGTGTGGCACGTGGAGCCATATGCACGTGTGAGGACCAATTGTTTGAAACCATCTCCAGTCTACGACTCTTGATGCGACCGTCTCAAACTAAGAGGTGCTACCTCTACAGGGCAGCCTTTACACCCCAAGTAATGCACTAATTCGGTTTTTAGAATGGACTTATCCATTTCTACTTTCTTCTTTTTATTTGCACCGATATAGGTTTTTGGTTCGCCAGCTTTAGCAATTCTGCGTTGGAAATTATGTTTGGCCAAAAAAATCCCTTGATCTTAGACACTTGTTAATGAAAGTTTGGAGCCGGTGAGTTATCTGTTTTGTCATCTTTCACTTTTCATATCCATACAACAGGACAGGTTTAACGTTGGTTTTAAAAATACTAAGCTTGGTGTTCTTGCTATATTTTGTAGATTGCCATATGGGGCGTAGACGTGCATATGCGGCACCTGATTTCCTTGAATATCTTTTTCAGTGCCACCCCTTCATCAACAGTGCTACCTAGGTAGGTAAAGTAGTCCACTCTTTCGATCAACGCTTCGAGGATTGAAATGTGTCGGTGGTTGCAGCAATTTATCCTTACTTCCTTTTTTTAGGTAGTTAATTTTTAGTAGTCATCTTTGCTTGCTGCGCTCTTGAGTTTCTCCAGCTTTACATGCATGTCGGCATGTGTGTGACTAAGCACACAGATATCATCCTATGCCAATTCTTCTAAGCAGCTGTGAAGACCCCATTGTATGCCCTCGTTTTACAAGCCTTGAGGACAAAGTCCAATGCCAGAATAAAGAGAAACGGGGACAAGATGCAGCCCTATTTCACTCTGTTTTTTACATTGTTCCTGCTGCCTAGTTTGTGTAAAACTCTGCATACAGCGCCGGCGTAAAGCGCTTTGGTCACATTTATTGAGTTTTTGGGGATCCCACTCTTTTTCATTATATGCCAGAGAGCTTGGTTTCAAAGGCTTGTTTGAAGTCAATGAATGTTAGGTTCAAAGGGATTTGGAATTTATTTGACTGCCCTATTATGATCCTCAATGTGTTGATGGGGTCGGTACACCCGCGGTTTGGACAAATCCGTGCCTTTCTTGCATAAGTATTGGATCAATCACGTCCACCACTCTGAACTTGATGACCGTCATTATGATTTTGTTACTCACTTTTTCTATTTTGCGTCTGTAATGAACTCATAACAGCACTCATTTGCGTGCGGTTATGGCTCGCCGAGTGCGATACAATTTTCTCAATGTATTCTTGGCGATTTTTTTATTTAAAAATGGCATAAAAGGGCGCAAAATAAAAAACTCGTTTGTAAGGCGTTTTTCTGCACTTGTTCATTAGAAACAATTAGAATTAGAAACACTTGTTTCCAAACTTGGATGCGTACTGTAAAATCGCGCTTACAGAACTCGTCCTTTAATATACTATTCCCTGTCCGGTGGTTTCCGGTGGTGGAAGGATTAGCCACTGTCTGTAGGGAGTGTTACCAGGGAGCGCCGGCATGTTCTGCATATACAGGAGAAAATGCACGCGTGGAGGCTCCTTCCGTGCTCCCCATGATTTTGTTATTAATTAACGTTATTTACCTATTCAAAGTATTGTAATTAATGTAATAATTTCTTACTTTTCGTTATGTTTTTTTACTGAAAATGAGTGCGCTTGAGTATCTCAATGAAGTTATAGTGCAGCAATAAAATGTAGACTGGCGCGTTGAGAGATAATTGGATTTTAATAAACCAGTTTTCCCCGAAATTGACGAGCAATTTCGACACATCAATCAAACCCGCGGCTGTTACATCCCGCCGTGTCTCCTGATAATTCATTCGTATTTCGTATATCCCGCGAGGTTAATTAGCCCGCTTGCACTGGCCTCCGCATTAATTAAAACATATGCATAAAATATCTCCCGTTATTAGACGCGGGAACAAAGTTAATATTTATACTAATTTACCTACGTGCGTCTTCACGAGCATTAATTTGCTTCAAACAATGAAAACTCGAATTATTAGTTAACTAAATAGATTAAAAGATTTCCCCTTGCCTTAATAACATCTCTCATACGATTAGGCACAAATCTAATTAAGTTCGCTAAAGAGACTCATTAGTGTTATAGAGCTCCGGAAAATTTGAATATATTTATATATTCAGGCTGCGTTTCGACTTTATTAAGTTTATATGATTATCTATAAAGAGAAATGGAATACAAACAAAAGGACGAGAACCTTTACGAGACCGAAACGAGAACCTTTACCTTGGACGAGAAACTTTGGAAGAGGATGAAATCGGAATGTTAAAATGGCCAATGAATTCAACCACAAACCCGAAAGAAGAAAAACTTGGAAAATAGACAAAACATGGGAGGCTATACAGGAAAGAAAGGAACTAAAACAAAAAGGCTTGAACAACGAAGAACGACGTGAAGACTAAAGTAAACTATCCAAAGATATAAGGAAAATGTGTAAAGAAGACAAAAACGGCTATATATCGACAATATGCAGAGAAATCGAAGACCATCATAAAAAAAATGCATCAAGAGACCTTTTTGCAAAAATCAGAGAGATAACCAGAGACTTAAGATCGCGAACGATAATTGTAGAAAGCGACCAAGGAGAAGTAATATCGGAGGAAACAGAGGTTGCAAGGAGCTGGAGAGAATAATGTCAAAATTATTCGAAGATCAATCAGGAGACAACCCACCTGAAATCTCAAACTCAGAAGATCAAGAACCAGAAATCCTTAAATCCGAGGTGCAGTTGGCTCTCAAAAAGCTAAAACCTAGAAAATTTGCAGAACCTGACGTAATAGTGGCAGGAATGATTGACGTGTATTATGAAAATATGATAAGTCTCCTGCATATACTGTGCAACAAGATCTGGATATCAGGAGTCTGGCCGACTTATTGGGCAACCTCAGTATTCGTGCCAATCTATAAAAAAAAACCCGGCCAAGTGCTAGTTGTGACTCGCGCACCGAGGGTTCCGTACAAACTTGTAAGTAAGGTATCTTTTTTTTGTGGAAGACGTAGCAAGCACATTCAGTTAACTTGACAAGTGGCCCTCCTGAAATCACGACCATCTTAGTACCGCTGCAAGTATAACCTCAAGATGTCGCTGTCGTAAACTGGAATTCTACCCTATATTTTATTACCATACATCCCCCATTCACTATGAGTGTTTAGGGGTTCTGGAACTTCACTATTTGTTTTTATTGCTCAATTCTGCCTGTATACACCTATATACCCTGTATAAAGGTATACAGGGTATTTTTTTTAAATAACGCGAATATTTTTAAACTTATAAAAAGAAAACTTTATTTTAGTATTACACTTATTCACTAACTTATATTAAGATCTAACTATTTCTAGATCTAATATAAACTAATATATTAACTATTTCTAGATCTATTTCGATATTCTTAACATTCAGTTGTTCAATTGACTGCTTTTGGGCAATTGACTACCAAAAAATATAGGGCGTACGTGATTTAAGTATATCTATATTTAAGTATATGCAGATTATAAACAAAAATTAGACGAAATATAATATATACAGGATGTTACGGGACTTGAGAATGTCGCATGTCGGTTATAAACAAGCAAAGTTTACACATAATATATACCCTGTATATATAGATCGTACGTGATGAAATGCATAACGAATATAAACAAAGAAAATTCAGAATAAACAACTTGGTACTGACACATACTTTTTAACCTTCGGACCTAACCGAGGAGGACCTAACTGTATGCAACCCATATGCTTCTGGTGCCTGACAATACCACGCAACACACTAGTGTCTTTTCATAAGTTTCTAATAGTAAATTCGCATTTTTCTTGTAATTAAACTACATATTTACGGTTTTCAGATTTTTCCCTTTACATGTGCTGTAAGACACCGCTTCTTGCAAAATTTCATGATTCTAGGTCAACGGGAAGTACCTTATAGGTTTTGATTCCCTTGTGAAATCGCAAAATATGCATGACATAAACGGTCATATCTTTTGATCGCGTTGACTTACAAGTTTGATTTTTTCACAGTTACCTCTACGCGTTCCTGAGAAAAATGGTTTTGACAGACAGACAGACGGACAGACAGACAGACAGACGGACAACAAAGTGATCCTATAAGGGTTCCGTTTTCGGTACGGAACCCTAAAAAGGAGCAAAGGCCCAATCTTCAAATTACAGAACGATATCCTTAATATGACACGTCAGCAAATCATTGTTACATATACTTCACGACAGGTTGAAAGCATACATACACCCCCAAATCCCACAAGAACAAGTAGGTTTCATGTCGGGACGAGGCACATCAGACAGATCATTGAAAAACTAAGGGAGTTCAACAAACCTGGATGCCTCTGTTTTTTTGACTACAAAAAGGCATTCGATCAAGTAAAATGGAGCAAATTATGGACCGTTATGTCGTAGATGGGAGTACCTAGATATCTTATTAGCCTAACCGCCAACCTATATCAATCTGTAGAATCACACGTTAGAATAGAAGATTGCCTCAGTGACCCCTTCAGAGTATACAAAGGAGTTCGTCAGGGGTGCATCCTTTCACCCATTTTATTCAATCTCTACGGAGAATGGATAGTCCGCAAAGCAACTCACAACTGGGATGGAGGAATATCTATAGGTGGCATCAAAATATCAAATTTACGTAGATGATACAACATTGCTGGGAAGTACGGAAAAAGAGATCAAGAACCTGATCCAGAAGGTGAAAGAAATCAGCGGAGAGGTGGGCCTTGAAATGAATAAAACAAAAACCAAAATAATGATAATAGACCGATCCCAAGAAAGACTGCAAAGCCCAACGCATATTGATGGAATCGAGGTAGTAAAGGAGTTCGTGTATTTGGGCTCACAAATTTCAAGAACTGGCAGCTGTGAAAAGGAAATAAGGAGAAGAATAGCTATGGGCAAAACCGCCATTGCCAAACTTTCACGTATTTGGAAGGATCACAACATTTCTAAAGGAACCAAGATGGCAGTCATAAAGACACTTATATTTCCTATAGTCACATACGCTGCGGAATCCTGGACACTAAAAATGTCTGACAGAAGACGAATTGATGCGTTTGAAATGTACACCTGGAGACGCATGCTCAGAATATCATGGACGGGAAAACGTACTAATGAATCCATTCTACGAGAACTTAACATCGTCGATCAACTGAGCAAAACTATCCAAAAGTCCATCCTAAGCTATTTAGGTCACATAATGCGAACGAAGAAAGGACGACTCACTTGAGAAATTGATAGTCCAAGGAAAGATAGAGGGTAAGAGACCACGAGGAAGATCACCATCGCGCTATGTGGATCAAATATCCAAAGCCATAGGCGCAACTGTACATGATTGCACAAAAGCTGCTGAAAACAGGGGAGAATGGAGACAACAAGTACAATAAATATGATTCCTAGGTCATACCATTGCCACGATGCTCGGAGACGAGCGATACGATTGAGAAGATGATTATCTATAAAGTAGTATGGTTTTACCAATTCTCAAAAAGTTCGCTATTGTTTCTTCTGGGATGTTAAGCCACTCTTCTTCTACTGCAACAATAATCTCTGAGATCGAGGTCTTGAATTCTTCGTTTAAGCTCATCGCATAAAAGTTCAATCGGATTTAGGTTGGGACTGCGTGCTGGCCACTCCATAACCCGAAAACCGTTATCTGTAATGAAATCTTGCACTATTCTTGCGGTGTGCGGCTTCGCATTGTCGTGCATGAAGAAAAATTCTTCTCCAATGTATTTGACGTAAGGTATCACATGAACTGCTAAAATCTCCTCGATGTACCCTAGCACCTCCACTCCCGTGTTAAACGTCCTCTCCCGTGACCACAGGCGCCGAGAATGATGAAAGCAGGGTTGGTTGCATCCATTGCACCTGTGAAGATCCTTATGCCCGTTCTACACTCTAGCGAAGTAGCACGGAGTTGAGCGAGGAACGAGAGTGTAGTCAGGTTACTCGGTCCGCCTTGTGCTTCCTCGCCTCGCCTTGGCTAACTTCGTTCCAGAAGCGGTTTTTCGTACCCGAGTCAAAGGGACACGAGGCGCTAGTACGAGGAAGGGAGAGTATTGCCCGTTCTACACTCTCGCGAAGTAACACGGAGTTGAGCGAGGAACGAGAGTGTAGTCAGGTTACTCAGTGTAGTTCCTCGCCTCGAACAATTGCTGCGAGGATCCTCGCCGAAGTTACTCCGCGAGAGTGTGGAGCAGGCATTATGATTTTGTTACTAACTTACTTTCCGTGTCCGGTGGTTTCCGGTGGTGGAAGGATTGGCCACTGTCGGGAGGGACAGTGTTATCAGGGAGCGCCTTCATGTTCTGCATATACAGGAGAAAATGCACGCGTGAAAGCTCCTTTCGTGCTCCCCCCCATGATTTTGTTTATAAGTGAAAGCTGAATCATGCAGGAAGCACCTCCATAAGCAATACGCTCTTCAATGCAGCATTCTGCAAATCGCTTTCTTGGTCTCCGGCACACTTTCCTTCTTCGGTCGCTACCATAGAGGCATATTCTGATCTCATATGAGAACAGAACAAACATCCATTGTTCCAACGTCCAATTTAAATGATCCCTTTAACTACAAACGCAGAGGCGCTTGACGATGAGCTGGGATAAGTTTTTGACAAACTGCAGATGTCTTAGGGGTCAAGTTACTTTCCTGCAGTCTTCGTCTTACTGTCTGACTAATAGCCACTCTTCGTACTTCACGGAGCTGTTGTTACAGTTGAACGATTTCTTAATGATGTTGACACAATAAAGCAGTCATCCCGAGTCGTTGTACATCTCCTTCTGCCTGTACCAGTTCGTCTATGAAAAGATCCAGTGTCTCCATAACGTTGGAACACTCTTCGAACCGCGGCGCGTGTCATATCCAGTTGTCGAGCAACAGCTCGCTGGCTAAGTCCATTTTTGATTAGAACAAAAACTTGAGCTACTTTTTGCAGTGTAGTATGCATTAATTTAAAACTCTTGAAAACTAATCAAATTATGAAACACGAATAATGTGCAAATTTCAATTGCAAAGGCAATAACTAAAATCGACAAGTTTGTTATTTTCGTTATAATTATTATTATGCGTGCCGTACTCTCTTCCGTGAGTGTAGGCGACCTCTCGCGCATACTTGTGGAACGGATCGTCACACTAATATGCGGGACCTAGCAGTTTATCGCCGATTCGGAACGGCACTATTTGAGAGGTTATCTTGGCAGAATTATTAGTGGTAGGAATTTTGCCATTGCTTTACACGAGGTGGCCACAGCATAGTTCCGTGAAAATTTCACGGTTTGTCCGGGAATTGAACCCGGGATCTCAGGTATAGCGAGCGGATGCGTTCCCCACTACACCACTGCGACCACAAAACTCGTTATAACGACCACATAAATACGTTCGTTTTTGTTTACCGGATGCTACGCCTATAAACGATAAACATTCTTGATAAAATTAAACTCATATTAAATCATATTAAATTGTCTTTTAAACAGCATATATCTTTATTTCATCTCATAAATAGTTTCTAAAATATAACTAGATAAAGTCAAAAGTTTACATTGGGCCGATTTCTATGCATGCAAGTTTATATCTCAAATTACATGATTTTAAGATTAGACAGCTTTATAAGTTAGTGCTGCGCGGTCCAAAGTCGAGTGTGACCAAAGAAAAATATATACTCCATATTATCAAATAGCAAAGTAATAGTTTTGTTGTTAATTGTTAATTGAATATTTTTTAACTCGGTTTTAATTATTTGCCCATTTGATAAATGCAATTTTATTTTCATTAGATCACCTAGATGTTTATATTGCTGTCTGTTGAAATCTTTCTTTTAATGGAATTCATGACTGAAAATCCTCGTTCGTAATCCGCACTGGACCCTTGAAAGGTACCCATAATATAAATATAACGCATAGTAAGATTCGAAAATTATGAATGGGTTAGTAAGAAATTTAATGTATAGTCTATACTAATGTTTTTAATGTTTTGAACAATCCAAGTCTACTCTTCTTCAATATTGTAATTTTCATTTCAGAATATTCATCTCATATTTTATCAATCTTAATATTGTAATTTATCATAAATATAGAATAGAATTGGTGAAATCATCCTACGTTATAGATAATCATACAAGCTTAAAACAAACGGAACGCAATTATAGCAATATTTATAGCCTGAATATATAAATATATTCTACCTTTCCGAAGTTCTATAACAATTACTGAGTCTTTTTAAGAGTACCAAAACAAATCTCATATGAAATTTGTAAGTTAATTTATAGCTTTCAGTCCATAAAGACTCAGTAATTGTTATATAGCTCCGGAAAGGCTGAATGTATTTATATATTCAGGCTGTGTTCCGTTTGTTTTAAGTTTGTATAAATATAGAATATTTTTCGGAAAGATTCATTATATTCTATTTTCCTAAATTTTATTTTTTTCCTGAATTTATAACAATATCATTATCAAGTGCTTACCATTGTTTTTTGATCGTCATCGGGAAATCATCACACGTTGGACAAATTGCATTATATATATTTGAAGTATCGATCGTAATTTTTGCACCAACTGCGAAATATCTGGAAAACTACTTTACTTTATTGATTAGTTTAAATTATATGGTATCATGTGCTGTTTCTTGAGGCTAAATCTTCAAATTTTTGCTTTACATACTCGATCGGTGAAACATTGTGTAAACAGTTCTGAGTAAATTTTTTATGTTCTGCATAACATTTTGCAGCTACCCCATTTTTCTTTCCAATCATGACATTATCTCCAGTGCACATTATAATATTTTTATTATTCATGCGTTAAAAGTACTATCTTGGCGCACGTTTTGTTAGTGCGAGAAATGCAACTTTTGGTTGTATTACCACATAACTTGGGTAACGTACACAAATATTCAATATCGCTAAGTTACATTTAAAAAAAAATTAAATAAATAAAATAAACACACTCAAGACCTCAATATTAAACAAGTGACTTGAAAGTGACAGAAATTTTGATTCATTACAAAAGACAAATTAAAGAAAACGTTTAAAAATGAGTGTAAATTGGGTGATACCGGAGACTGATGACAGTTACAGACAGTTAAGACTTATGACGAATCCACATCATCGGAGACAATTGAAAAAGCAAATTCTTCATTTTTCATTCCATTTTTTTGGTTGGCCCCTGGATCCCAAACTTGTAAGATACGTCCCCTCGCATGAGTAATAAAAAATATTATTTGCAACACAGGCGGTATTGTCAATTGACCTCTCAAGCGAATGTGCGCACTTCGTTCGTGCGCCCAATTTCGCTCTTGTGACCAATTGACAACTTACCGCCCTAGTTGCAATATATTCTGTTTGATTTTTAAGTTATGTACAACATAATTATTTTAATTTTTTGTTACAGTTGACTTGCTGTCACAATGTTAGACTTTCAAAATACCAACAAATACCGTTTTGTAATTTATATCATTATCACGATATTTAAAATAAAAAATTAGTACTTTTTGTACTGAAATATCGGTGCTGTCGTCTACAATTAGTGCATAGAAGGTTTAATTTTCATTTCGTTAAAAACATGTTTTTCCAGGATTTGTTTATACATTGGGTGAATTCAAAAGTATAATTTTGACTTCGCCAATTTTGTGGAAACTTAATTTTTCCATATGCTTATGGATTTTAGGAACGGAATTCATTGATATAGTACGTATTCGTTATTCGTTAAAATTCCATTTTCGATTGATTCATTAACTTTCTCAAAATCAAATTTTGACCGTTCTTGTTTTTCCCCTTTTTTTCGTGACGTTCTTTAGGTGTTAAAATTAACATTTTTTCAATGTTACTAGTTTACTAACAGATTCTCTCTGTGGTTTTTGAATAATATGTGTTTTTAAATAATTTCGCCAATTTCGAAGACAAAGTCAATGTCTCGTAATTTAAGTGCGCGGAAACTAAATTTATCTGCGCAGATTTTAAAATGTCACAAAAACTACTGCGCATCCGCGCACCCGCGCAGCTTATAGAGAACATTGTTTATAAGACAATTTATTAAAAATCAATAGATTTTTATTACTGTAGACCAGGGGTGGGCAAATCTTTTAGCTCTCGGGCCATATCACATGGTGAAAACTTGGCCGCGGACCGTATTAAATAATTTTCTATTTAGTTATTTATATACCACGATCGATGCAATCGACACAAACCTAGACAGAATAATATTCTTTGGTTTTTCTCAAAGACGCCAACAATATATAAATCAGGTTTGTCCAACTGTAAATGCCCAAGGGCCGCTTTAAAAAAAATGCGGTTTGGAGAGCCGCTTTATAAAGGGTGTATATCAGAGCTGTTCTAACTGTGCTATGACAACTTGGACAGCCCTGATATACACTGCATGTTAATATATATATGTTTAGAGTCCATAAATGTGCAGTGTCTATGAAATAGTGGCAGCAAGATAATAAACATCAGGCCTGCTAAACATAATAAACATGTCATGGACACACTTTCTGCATTTTTTATAGCTGTGTTTATTTTAGAATGCGAATCACAAAACCTAAACAAAATTTTGTACAAACTTTAAACAAACTTAAAGATTTTATTGTAAATAGATATTTTCTTAATTAGTGATTTATAAAATGCTTCGTGGGCCGCCTAAAACGTCAACGCGGGCCACATGCGGCCAACGGGCCGCTATTTTCCCAGGCCCGCTGTAGACCATAGATCAACAAAGTGTGAGCCAACTAAGCTCCAGAGCCAAATATGATTATTGAGAATTTTTAACTCATGTACTGCTATAGAATTAGTCCAAAAAGTAGAACAACACTTAAACATTTTTAATATAAAATTTAAAAAACATATAGTTTGTTCAACCCGCGACGGTGCAATGTGTAATGATGAAATTTTAACGAGAATCTTCTAGTCTTCATAATTTCTATTTGAATACACATCTCTGTTAGTGATGTAGTATATAAAAAGAAAAATATTACCGGCTTGCAAGATGAAGATGACAAGAGCAAGATGGTCTAGATCAGGGGTTCCCAAAGTGCGGCCCGCGGGCCAAATGCGTCCCGCAAAACCCGTGAATTCTGCCCGCGATATCGATACGATATATTATATTTTTATTAAAAAATAAATAAATAAATAGTAAAATAAATATTACAAATAAGATATAGATAAGATAAGATAACACAAAATATTTTAATAATTTAAAAAAATTCTTACAGAGCTTTAACCATAAGCGTTTGTATTAATAAAATATTATTTAGTTTATATTTAAAAAAATATTTTAGTATGTCTAGTCTAGTTTTTACAGAAATTACACATTTGTAACGAAATATAATATAGTAGTTTCATATAGATACGGAACTCTGTTAAGACATGCAATTTGAATTGATAGAATGACAGGAAAATATCTATGCTAAGAATTTTTTTCGGAACAATTTCATAATTGATTTTTATAAGGAATTGACATGGGTGAATTATCCGTATTACGAAAATATGCTCAACAAATATTTCCATTATTTGAGAGCACTTATATTTGGGAAAAAACGTTTTCTATACTAAAAAAAAGAATTGTTAAATGTATTTAAAACAAAAAAAATCGTGGTTATTGTTTTGATTTTATTCCGGTTTTTTTTGGCCCGCCAAAAAAATCGTTAATATTTAATTGGCCCGCCTAAGAAAAACTTTGGGAACCCCTGGTCTAGATGGTATTGATGACGATCAAGATGAAAATTATTATTCTGACGAGAGCGTCTATGATGTCGAAGAATACGGACAAATTGAATTAACTTTAGACAATTTAGAAGGGAGAATTCATCGATTTGCCTTCCGCTCTTAGCCTCTTGTGGAGTTTTGTTTTATTGACCTATTTACCATAACATTCTGTAAATCCCTTGTTTATCTAAGTCCCCCTTAACTTAATCGGCAAGTTCGTACAGTATCGTTTGCTTTACCATATGCGTGAACATATTTTTGTTTAAATCGCGAGAAAAATTAGACCTGGACCCGCAAAATCGGACTCGACCCGTACTCGCCGAGTCTAAAAAGACCGAGATTTCCCAAACCCAAATGTATGGCTTGTAAATTAAAATCGAGGATTGGGCAGGCTCGGGCAGGATTTAGAAACATGAGTAGGGTCTTGTGCTGTAGGGATCTAAAGTTAATTCTAAGAATCCGACTTCTCAGATGTTACGTCTTCTCCACCTTGCTGTACGGTATAGAAGCTTAGGCAATAAACAAGTTTGAAGAAAGAACACTTAAAGCCTTTGAGATGGGGGCTTACAGGAAAATATTAAAAGTTTCATGGACGGAAAAACTATCCAACTTGGTAACTCTCCAGACTGAGTAAATCTACCGAAATTCTTACCACCATCAAAAAGAGGAAATTAGAATATATCGGGCATGTTTTGAGAGTCGAAAAATATCGATTACTGCAGGGAAAAAAATCTGGTAAATGAAAACCAAGGCCGCAGAAAAACATGGCTCAAGAATCTACGTGACTGGTACAAAATCAACTCAACCTTTCTATTCAAAGTTGCCGTCGACAGAGTAAGGATAGCCTTGTTGGTGACCAATATGATACTTAACCAGCAGCAGCATGTAATAGTATATTACGTAACGAGAGTTGTAAGAAACATATTACGTACGAGTGGAACAGTCCTACTACCCGAGTAGCTGGGAGTGCATATTTCCGCGAGTACGTAATTGGCTCACAACTCGAGTTATTTACTATACTTTATCTACGACCACACAAATTTGTTTCTGATTAATAAGAAAAATATGTTTGATGTAACAAATTTATTTCTTATTAGGTTATGTTTATTTAATTATAATTATTTAACATTATAATAAAGAAACAGTTATTAAACAGTATTTTCATATATAACTGTTACTCGACATTATTTAACTTGAAGGAAATGAAAAGAAATACATTCCTAATGGTTACATACCTTATTATTTAGTACTTATATGGGTTAAACTGGAATCAGAGTGCTCATAGATATAGGCAACTCAATTTACGCAATGTCAATTTCCGCTAGTTTGAATTGTGGCACGGGGGGTGCTGAACGTATGAGCACGTAGTAGCAGCTCTCAACCAATCAACGAATCGTAAACCAAACGCACGTGTGTGTTATCAATCATAACTTATCATTAATCGCGGACTGTTACATACGTGTGTTATGATGTATTTACATAGTCCACGAACTGTACAATAATGGGCATTTACAATAGTGGTCGTAGATAAACTATCATAAATAAATAATAATAATAATGGTATTTATTGTAACACAAAACAGAAATGATACAATGGGCTATCGACCTCGAGGTACTTCTGTCATTAATATTTAGTAATAACTGTGAAAACTAAGCTAAGAAAACTACGATCAACGTCATATCTTTTACTCTGATTAGTTTAATTTAGATTTAATATGATAAGATTTTACAAGTGAAGTGAAGTGAACTAGAAGACTATGTAGTTTATAGCTTATATAAACATTTGTGTAACAAGGATTTTATATGTAATATGATAAGATTATCTCTTAAAACAGTGTAGTTTATAAAGAGTTTCTTTGACCCCGTGCAGATTTAGTCGTTTAGAACGGTTTCATCCCGTCCGCTCCGCCGTTTCATTTTAAGTTAATATGAAAGGAAAACTCGATGGAAACCGGAGGGTTCAAATGCGAAACAATATCGGAACGTGTGCGGTGGAAACACCCCAGCTGTGTGCTATATAGTGAAGCACTCGGAATCAACGAGTAAATGCACTTTTCTGCGGCTACACACACCGAATCCATTTACCTTTTTTTACTCGCGAAATAATAAAAAAACAAGAGCTAGAATAAAGTGATTTGCATATAATCAAGAGCAAAGCTATCGATTTTCAAAATTGAGATATATAAGAGATGTCCAAATTCTCTATAGTAACTAAGGGGTCTTCCAATAGGTTCCAATATATAGGTTCAATAGCTACAGATATAATTCTTATATAGATTCCTCATAATAATTCCTTAATAGGTTTCATTTTCAATAGCTATATAGCCCTGCAAATTATTCTAATTGTATTCTAGGTATTTCTTAAGTTATAATTCTTAAATTTTAAGTTATAGCTTTTAACCGGTCATTAGTTAAAACAGGTATCAGGGTAGAAAACTAAAAACATCGTGTGCGCACGTTTAAACCAAAAACGTCCATTTTCTTAAGGAAGTAACTAACGAGTCAAAATCGTGTTTGAATTTTTCTATATTTTCAATTATCCTAATAGTTCTTAAAATTCATTATGTTTATTTACAATAACATAACAAATTTAAAAAATTATTTAATAAAATAGAGATGTTATTTTTCATTTATGCGGTGTAATAAAAAGATCTGGCAACAGCGCTTTATTGTGTCTTGAAAGTTTATAGTATGGAGAGAGAAAAAAATAGTAATTGAAAGGAGTCGAGTGTATCAGTGTCAAGTTAAAAAAATAAACGACGTTGCCAAACCATCCGTCATGTGAATTACTGTCGACAAACAAGATTCAAAATAAAAACTTTAACATTAATTATTTAAATAATTACATCGGTAAAGTCACATTGCTTTAATTTTATCGTGTTTTACAATTATCTAAGTTTATTGTATATAGTTTTTTATTCCTTAAAGTTTCGAAATTAATATCGAAAAAAATAAATAAAGACGTGACGGAAGCTTGTCAGCCACAAGAGCCTGTGTATAATAATTGAAAAAACATTTTTGATTTTTTTTTTTGGATAAACAATAGTGGATCACTTTCAAATTTTGAGAGGACATAAATAAAGTATTGATTTAAAGTATTGATAACAAGTTTCAAAGCTTAAACTTATAAAACATATTTAACATAGGATTCGCTCGAACCAGCTTAAGGGACATTCGGGAGGGACATTCGGAGACAAAATATGAAATATGAAATTTAGCAAAATCAGCATATTTTAGCATACAAACGCAAAAAATCAACTGAGCGATGTAAGCTAATACTTTGTTTAGGGGTTGCATGTTTATTTTTCTTCTAAACTTGGTTCTTTTAAATATATTTTAGAATTTTAATATATTCAAAGCGCGACTTTTGTCATCGAATGTACCTTGAATCCAACGTGATTTGCAGTGTAGTTTTTACGGTACAAGTTCGTTTTAGGCAGAAATTCAACAAAATTTAATCTCATAAACGGTGGTGCGAATCACGATGAAAATTTGCAACAATTATTGCGAATTTATTAAGCTACTCAACTAATTTTTTTTATGCCGAGAATATAGATGCTTATAAGACGCCGTGTAAAAACTATTCAACTTTGAATTGCAATAACGCCAATAACTAGAGGGCGGATTATATGCAAACTGCATATATTTAATTTTTTTGCATATTTAATTGCATATATTGCATATTTGGGCATGCTCATGCATATTTCATCAAAAGTTGCATATTCTTGCATATTTGAGTGGTTATTATTATTTTTTTTTAATATCTGAAGATACATACCGACCACCCACAAAATTACGAATATACCATTGAAAAAGTTATTATCATTTTTACAAAAATATTGTGAAAATAATATACAGGGTGGGGCACATAAAGTGTAACAGAGCAATAACAGTCAAACTATTGATTATATTCAAAAAGTTTCAGACAAATGTTTTAGGGATCGAGAGGGCCGTCATACTGGACCACTCTATTTTTTTATCGGTGGAGGCGCTGAAGCTAGGTCAAGGTCACCTCCACTTTTTTAAATGGAATCATGTATATTTTTTCGATAATATGATTGCTGATTTTAAGACGAATTCAACGACCTGCAACACAAGGTCAAAGGAACGAATGAAAAAGGCACAAGAATTAAAAAGGCACATAAAGTGTTACTGAGCAATAACACACAATTTATTAATAATATCCAAAAATGTTTCATATTAAAGTTTAAGTGTTCGAGAAGGCCATCATACTGGGCCACACTATTTTTTTATCGGTGGAGGCGCTGAAGCTACGGCAAGGTCAACTCCACTTTTTTAAATGGAATCATGTATTTCTTTTCGATAATATTATTGCCGATTTTAAGACGAATTCAACGACCTGCAACACAAGGTCATTCTAGTCATGCAAAGTATGAAAATTGTCGAAAATATCGAAAAATATCTTTCAAATAATCACTTTCAAAGGATCGACTAACCTTGGTTTCTGCAAGGCAAACATCATTGCTGAAAGCGGACCCTACATTACAAAGACCACGACCCGAAATAAAATCTGTAAATGGGTAGCAACTAAGCACCGTTTACAGTGGGTCAATTTGAATGGTCTGACACACAGCAAACGAATGGTAGCTAAACCATCGGAAACTCTAACTGCTGAAATCCTGCAACTGCCAAGGAAGCAGATCGCAATTGTGGTAGGCCTACTTACAGGACACTGCCCTCTACGAGAACATCTGCATAAAATGGGTATCTGGAAAGATGAACCTTTATGCAGGTTATGCTATGAGGAGGACGAAACCGCCGCCCATATAATCTTCCACTGTGAAGCAATTGCACGTAGGAGATACAAGCTTGATATTACAGCTGAAAGATTCCCCGTGATAAACATGGCACATAGAATCCTGGACCTAATAGAGGGACTGGATCTATTTGCATGAACAAAACAATGTGGGGAAATACAATAGGCCAATGAGTCGCCCTGGACCCACATTGGTTAGAGAAAAAAAAAACCTTGGTTTCGGTCTACCTACAGAAGATGCTCGAAGTGGTGACCCTCGACTTGTAAACACTTGTTAATCCGCTGGTGAAAAGACCGTCTAACTTCAGCCAACATTTGTGGTGTAATTTCGGTACAAGCTCGGCGGATTCTTTCCTACATGTCATTAGGCGTGGTAGGTGCTACCGCCATTACGCGATCTTTGATAAACCCCCATAAAAAGTAATCGGGTGATGTTAGATCTGGCGAAGGAGGTGGCCAAGCTACAGGACCGCCTCGTCCTATCCACTTTTCGCCAAAAATCTCATTCATCACTTGTCTTGAACACCGAGCATAATGGGGTGGTGCACCGTCGTGTTGCATCCACATGTTCATGCGAACATACAAGGGCACGTCTTCTAGTAATTCAGGCAGTACGTTTTGCAGAAAGTTTGCGTAAACTTGCCCAGTCAAGCAACCTTAACAAAAATATGGACCAATGACGTGATCGCTGACAATGCCGCACCAACAATTAACGGACCACGGATGTTGAAATGGTACAGCTCTCATCCATCGAGGATTCTCATTTGCCCAGTAATGCATGTTATGCCTATTCACATTTCCCGTATTTCTAAAGTTAGATTCGTCAGAAAAAAGCACATGACTCAAAAATGAAACATCTGTGCACATTTTTCCACGAATCCAATTACAGAAATTAACGCGATTTTGGAAGTCTTCTTCTTCCTTTGGCTCTACAACCCTTTATGGGTTTTGGCCTCCTCTACTATTTTATGCCATTCTCCACGATCTTCTGCTGCTCTTTTCCAATTCCTTACTCCTAGTGCTTTTATGTCTTCTTCCACGCTTTCCTTCCATCTTTTACGTGGTCTTCCTCTTGGTCGGCTATTGGTGGGTTTCCATTCCATGATAAGCTTGGTGTTTCGATCTTTTTCCATTCTTTGCACATGGCCTATCCACCTCAGTCTCTGTGCCTTTACATGTTTTACTATGTTGTTGTTTCCAATTAGAGACTCTAGTTCGTGATTCATTCTTATCCTGTATGTTCCGTCCTGTTCCCTTATCGGACCATATACTTTTCTTAATATTGTTCTTTCAAATGTCTTTAGTTCTTCCTCACTTTTCTTAAGGAGGGTCCATGTTTCACAGCCATAAGTAACTACCGGTCGTATTAGGCACTTATATATAGTTATCTTGGATTTGTGACTTAGTAGTTTGCTGGTAAGTAGTTTTCTGTTCGCATAGTAGGTTCTATTTCCTTTTAATATTCGTATCTTTATTTCTTCACTCCGTCGTTGGTTTGATTTAGTTGAGATCCCAAATACGTGAAATTTGTAACTTTTTCAAAGCTGTGGTCGCCTACTATGTATCTATCTTCATTTTGTGGTGCAGTTCTGGACATCATCATATATTTTGTTTTTTCTTGATTCACTGTCAGTCCTACTTTCCTTGCCTCTTTTTCGAGGTCCTTAAATGTGTCATTTACTGCATTTGCCATGCGCCCCGTGATTACTATGTCATCTGCATAGGCTCCGATTTGTCTACTTTTTGATGTTAAATTTCCCGTTATCTTTAGTTTTTCTATAGCCGCATGTAATGTTAGGTTGAAAAGTAGAGCGGATGGCGCATCACCTTATCTGACTCCAGACGTAATGGCGAATTTTTCGGTTTTATCGTTTTGTATTACTACTGCCGCTGACGTTCTTTCTAATGTTAGTTTAATTAGATTGACAATCTTTTTTGGTATGCCCATATGTATTAAGTTCAGGTATAACTTATTTCTATTGACTGAATCGAAGGCTTGTTGAAAATCAATGAAAAGGCAGTGTATGTCAAAATTGTGTTCGTATCCCTTTTCTAGCAGCAGTCGCATTTGGTGTATTTGATCTGTTGTTGATCGGTTAGGTCGAAATCCACATTGATAGTCATCTAGTATATCTTCTGCATATACGTTCAACCTTTTGTGAATGAGGCATGAAATGATTTTATATGTTACATTTAATAATGTAATTCCTCTGTAATTTTTACAATCTCTTTTGCTTCCTTTCTTGTGAATAGGATGTATAAGGCCTAAATTCCACTCTTCTGGCATTGTTTCTTCCTCCCAGATTCGTTTGGTTAATTGGTGGATACGGGCCCACAGTTCTGGGCCTCCTGCCTTTAGTAGCTCTGCTGTAATGTTATCGCTACCAGGCGCCTTGTTATTCTTAAAGGCAATTATGATCTCAGTTGTTTCTTCCAGTGTCGGTGTTTCAACTTTTGGTTCAGCTGTTTTGTACTGAGTTAGTTCTTCTTCTGAGTTTGTTTCATTTTTATTATTAAGCAGGTCGCAGAAATATTCCTGCCATCGTTTCAGGACGTCTGATTCCTCTGTTAGGATCGTTCCATTTTTGCCGTCGCACAACATTTCTTTCGCTTTGTACTCTGAAGAATGTAGTTTTATTTCTCGGTAGAACTTTTTGTAATTTTTTCTGTTATTGCTCTCGTCTATTTCTTCTATTTCCTTGTTATAGTATTCTCTTTTCTTTCTTCAACACGTTCGGTATGCTTCTGTTCTTTTTCTTTCATAGTCTTTCCTTTGGCTTCTCGATTCACGCTGGAGGCACTTGTTTTTTCGTATTTTTTGCTTTTCTCCTATCTTTTCAGCTCCTTTTAGAATACTATCTCTGATGTGTCTCCATTCATTCTCCACATCGTCTTCGCTTGGGTTTTTACGTAGGTGTTCCAGTATTGTTTCTTGATATTCTCTTTTTCCCTTTTCACTTTTCAGTTTTTCCACATTCCACTTCTTTGGTTTATCTCCTCCGCGTTTTTGTATGTTGCTTATTCTCTGTCTTACAGTTGCTATTACCAAGAAGTGGTCGGAATCGCAGTTAATTCCTCTGAACGAGCGTACATCTCTTATATTTGATGTCCATCTTCTTGATACTACGACATGATCGATTTGGTTACATTTTCTCGTGCCCGGAATTTTCCATGTTCCTTTATGTATGCGCTTGTGCGGAAAGAGTGTACTACTTAATATCAAATTTTGCATTTCTGCTAGGTGGCATAATCTCTCTCCGTTTCGGCTTGTTTCTGCGTGCAAGCTGTGTCGTCCAGCAACACTCCTGTACCTCTGTTCTTGTCCTATCTTTGCATTAAAATCTCTCATCAATATCAAGATGTCGTGATTGGGTACTTTGTCGCATTCTTGTTGGATCCTGTCATAGAATTGGTCGATTATCATTTCGTCTGTTTCTTCCGTTGGAGCGTATGCGTTTAGAATGGTTATATTTGTAAATTTTCCTTTTAAGCGGATCTTGCACATTCGTTCGTTGATTGGTTCGAAGTGCATAAGCGTACTTCTCGCTTTCTTGTTTAGTATGAATCCAGTTCCATATGATCCTTGTATTTCACTCCCGCTATAGTATAGTGAGTATTCTCTTTTTCGTACTTCGCCCTGTCCTTTCCATCTGATTTCTTGCAGGGCTGTTACATCTATATTTTGCTTTATAAGTTTTTCGGCAATCTCCTGCATTTTTCCAGGTCTTAGCATGGTTCGTACATTCCATGTGCTTATTTTCATTTCCAATCTCTTGTACTTTTTTCGTTGCGTGGTTCGTTGTCGTGGTTCCAGTCCGGTTTTATTTCGTGGAGTTTTCGTAACAAGTTTGTTTTTCCGGTGACGGGGAGTTAACCCGTCGCCCAACCCCCATTTCGGAGGGCCATTTCGCCTGCTCTCGTTTGCCCTCATTTCCGCCCTTGTCCATACGGGTTTTCACCGCATCTCAAAGGGTGTCCATGAGGTTACCAGGGATCACCAAGCGTGGAGGTGAGAGTCAGACTTGGGTAGGAGTGGCTATGCAACTAGTTCATTCGATTTTGGAAGTCATTGCCGTACAATTCCTGGTGTAATGACATACGATACGGATGGAAGTTGTGTTTATGCAAGATCCTTAACACAGATCGCCGACTAATTCCACTCTCTCTTTCCATTTGCCTGCTGCTCGAATGTGGATTTAGTGCAATAAAAGCTAACATAGCAGCCGCATTATTTTCATTGGTAATCGGTGGACGTTTCACTCGTGCTTGTTTCACTGTACCGAAGCGACAGAAATTGTCAGCTAAACGCTTAAAAGCCATGTGCGATTTTTGTCGCATATCCGGATAACGAGCCGCATACAAATCTCGGGCGTTTCTGTAATTTTTGAGGCATTCGCCCAACACCATCAACATATCAAAAGGTTCTTGAAATTCGTTCATTTTCGCGATTCAATGTTCTCACATTAGAAAGTAAACCGTGACTAACTGATATGTCAACAAAAAACCAAGGTTAGTCGATCCTTTGAAAGTGATTATTCCGATATTTTTCGATATTTTCGACTATTTTCATACTTTGCATGACTAGAATGACCTTGTGTTGCAGGTCGTTGAATTCGTCTTAAAATCGGCAATAATATTATCGAAAAGAAAATACATGATTCCATTTAAAAAAGTGGAGTTGACCTTGACGTAGCTACGCGCCTCCACCGATAAAAAATAGTGTGGCCCAGTATGACGGCCTTTTCGAACACTTAAACTTTAATATGAAACATTTTTGGATATTATTAATAAATTGTGTGTTATTGCTCTGTAACACTTTATGTGCCTTTTTAATTCTTATGTGCCTTTTTCATTCATTCTTTTGACCTTGTGTTGCAGGTCTTTGAATTCGTCTTAAAATAAGAAATACATGATTCCATTTAAAAAAGTGGAGGTGAGCTTGACGTAGCTTCAGCGCCTCCACCGATAAAAAAATAGAGTGGTACAGTATGACGGCCCTCTCGATCCCTAAAACATTTGTCTGAAACGTTTTCGAGTATAATCAATAGTTTGACTGTTATTGCTCTGTAACACTTTATGTGCCCTACCCTGTATACCTGACGAGAGTACCTTAAGAAAAAATTATTTAAATTCTTATAATATTCAAACAATGTTGGAAATTAGACAACAAAGTACCGACAAATGTGGCCATTATATTGACCATTTGTTAATAGGAATTCTTCATGAAGACCATTTTGGGAAATCATATTTAATTTCATCGAAACAACTTGAATAAACTAATCATTTAACAATTTTTACAAGAAGGTTTATCAAATTTCACTTTAACCTATGAAAAAAATTTACTTATGTTGTTAGACGCTGCACCGTACATGATAAAAGTATTTAATTTTTTTTATTGTAACATAATTTACACAACTGTTTAGCTCGTTGCTAAAATCTGCTAGATTTTTCGTTGTTTGCGATTTAATTAGTAATGTCAAAAAAATATTTTTAAAACCCCTTTTGAGAGTCCAATTTTATAAGGTGGCCGAATGTTCAATTGCCTCCTGAACCTATAATTACCAGATGGGGTACGTGCTTAGACGCAGCAAATTTTTATGGTGATAAATTTGCAGGTATTAAAGATATAATTCTCGAAATCAGTTATTCCAGCGCCGTTTTCGAAAATTGTAAAAAAAAATTGTAAAGCATTTTGCATTTCATAAGGCAAACTATTGCTTCGTCTCAAACTCTATTCACAGACTGCAAACAAAAGGTTTGCCTCTATCAGAATCAATTGAAATTATAGAAGAATTTTAATTGAGAATTTGAAATTATAGAAGAAATCCTTGAGGGATTTTTAAATTTAAAAACTATCAAAAATATCGTAAAAGGCGAAATAGTTGAGGATATTAATTTTGATTTAGACATAATTGTAAAAATGAAAAATGCACCATTTACTTCTGAAGAGGTTGAAAGAAATTTTTCGATTTATAAACACATGTTTTCAGACAGGAGAAAATTTCGAACATTTGATTATCAATTGTTACATAAATATGTTATACATGTTATATATGTAAAAAAAACGGTGTCGTTTGTGAATTGATTTGTGGCCAAGTTTACATATAGATTGAATGAAATAGTGTACATATATTTTTGTTTATTTAATAATTGTTAATTAGAATTAAGAAGATGTGTGAATACAAATATTAGATGGCCATAATTATTTCTACCTTTTCTTCATCAATTTTTGTTTTGTTTACTGCATATATGGTCGAATTGTGTGCATATTTCCTAAAAAATCGATGCATATATATGCGCATATATTTCTTTTTTTTGTGCATATAATCCGCCCTCTACCAATAACTATTAAACGATTTTGTGAATTGACCTGATTTTTTTTCTGTTATTTCCTAACAACATCCTTAACTACTTGTAGAAGTTTCATAACTATTATAGTGTATTGGTCAACCTCCCGAACATCCTAATAACTCGATAATAAATTCGAGTTTTCTTCAGACTTTTTCTACGAATTCCGTACTGATCGTATTGATCCCCTGCAAAACACATGGCAGAGATAATCCATCTCTGTGTGATTGATTAGGTACAAATAATCGAGTGGGAATTATTTGAAGTGAAACAGTGTGAGAGATAAGGTAGTAAATCGGATTCAGCCGTTAAGACAAACATTTGTTGTATTGAACTAGTTTGACTACTAGATTGATGACAAAGAGGAGGTTGTTTTTAAATTAAAGGCCTCAAATCAATTGCAAAAATCATTGCATTCCATCATTACAGACAAACGGACTTCGCTTAAAATTGAATATTATGACTATTTTTTATATTATGAATATTATTATTATGAACAGAAGATTTCAATATTAATAAATAGTTAATTTCAAAATTCTAACTTTGTAAATATGGCTTTGACACTTTTTTGAATTTGAAAAATTTGGAGCGCCTTTTGTGATTAGAGACAAACGAACGGACTGATTTTGATAAATCTTGGTAAAATTAGAGATTCGGATGATTTTGGATGACAAAATTCTAGGTTTGTAAATGTAGCTTTAATAATTTTGTTAAATTTGAAAATTTTGGAGAGCCTTTTGTGATTACAGGCAAACGGACGGATTGATTTTGATAAAACATGGTCAACTTAAAGATTTGTATGTTTACTAAGAAATAGTGGAAATAAAAAATGTTAGCTTTGTAAATGTAGCTATAATTTTTTTTTAATTTGAAAAATTTGGAGCACCTGTTGTGATTACACACAAACGGAAGGAGTGATTTTGATAAAACTTGGTAGAATTAAAAATTTTATGATTATTATTAAATAGTGGAAATTCAAAATTCTAACTGTAAATGTGGCTTTGACAATTGTTTTAAATTTGATAAATTTGGAGCGCCTTTTGCGATTACAGACAAACGGCCGCACTGATTTTGATAAAACTTGGTAAAATTAATGATTTGGCTGAATAATAATAAATAGTGGAAATTCAAAATTCTAGCTTTGTAAATGTAGCTTTAACAATTTTTATAAATTTGTAAAATTTGGAGCGCCTTGTGTGATTACAGACAAACGGACGCACTGATTTTGATAAAACTATGTAAAATTAAAGATTTTGACGATTACTAATAAATAGTAGAAAATTAAAATTCTAGCTTTGTAAATGTAGCTTTTCCATCCATTTTCTTAAGGAAATAACTTACGAGTCAAAATAGTGTTTGAATTTTTCTATATTTTTAATTATCTTAATAGTTCTTAAAATTAATTATTTTTATTTATAATAACATAAAAAATTTAAAAATTTATTTAATAAAATAGAGACGTTATTTTTGACTTATACAGTATAATAAAAAAATCTGGCAACAGCGTTTTATTGTGCCATGAAAGTTTATAGTACAGACAGAGAAAAGAATAGTAATTGAAAGGAGTCAAGTGTATCAGTGTCACGTTCAAAAAATAAACGAGGTTGCCATATTATCCGTCATGTGAATTACTGACAAACAAGATTCAAAATAAAAAGTTTAACATTAATTATTTAAATAATTACATCGGTAATGTCACATTGCTTTAATGTTATCGTGTTTTAAAATTATCAAAGTTTATTGTACATAATTTTTTATTCCTTAAAGTTGGGAAATTAATATCGAAAAAAATAAATAAAGCGTGACGGAAGCTTGTCAGCCATAAGAGCCTGTGTATAAGAACTGAAAAAACATAATTTTTGTTTTTTTTTTCAAATTTTGAGAGGACATAAATAAAGTATTGATTTAAAGTATTGATAAAAAGTTTCAAAGCTTAAACTTATAAAACATATTTAACATAGGCTTCGCTCGAACCTCCTTAAGGAACATTCGGGAGGGACATTCGGAAACAAAATATGAAATGAAAATATGAAATTTAGCATATTTTAGCATAAAAATGCAGGAAATCAACTGAGCGATGTAAGCTAATAATTTGTTTAGGGGTTGCATGTGTATTTTTCTTTTAAACTTGGTTCTATTATATATATTTTCCAATTTTAATAATTTCAAAGCTCGACTTTTGTCATCGAATGTACCTTGAATCCAACGTGATTTGCAGTGTAGTTTTTACGGTACAAGTTCGTTTTGGACAGAAATTTAATCAATATCTCATAAACGGTGTAGCGAATCACGATGAGACTTTGCAACTGTTATTGCGAATTTATTAAGCTACTCAACTAATTTTTTTGGAAATTTGCCATCTCTTTTTATGACATTTTTGGACTCTTTTTATGCCGACAATATAGTATGCTTATAAGACACCGTGTAAAAACTATTCAACTTTGAATTGCAATAACGCCAATAACTATTAAACGGTTTTGTGAATTGACCTGATTTTTTTCTGTTATTTCCTAACAACATCCTTAACTACCTGTAGAAGTTTCATAACTTTTATAGTATATTGGTCAACCTCCCGAACATCCTAATAACTCGATAATAAATTCGAGTTTTCTTCAGACTTTTTCTACGAATTCCGTACTGATCGTATTGATCCGTTGCAAAACACATGGCAGAGATAATTCATCTCTGTGTGATTGATTAGGTACAAATAAGTGAGTGGGAATTATTTGAAGTGAAACAGTGTGAGAGATAAGGTAGTAAATCGGATTCAGCCGTTAAGACAAACATTTGTTGTATAGAACTATATTGATGATTGATTGACTGCTCGATTTATGCTAACAATGTGTTTTTAAATGGCTTGGATTTTTTGCGTACAATAAATAGATGTTTTTTTACAAAAAAAAGTTGCAAAAATTCAAAATTCGGTTTATTCATACAAAAAAGATTACTTCATCCAAAAAAAGGTTACTTCGTCCAAAATAAACGGCTTGGATTTTTTGCGTACAATGAATGATGCTTTTTTACAAATAATATCTGGAAAAAATCAAAATTCGGTTTATTCATACAAAAAACGATTACTTCATCCAAAAAAGCTTACTTCGTCCAAAATAAAATATAAACGCCCAATGATCGATTGAATCTTACAAATAATAATGATTTACTACAATAATTGATTTGTACAAAATAAAATCAATGCACCCAAAAAAAGGTTTAACTGTACAAAAAAGGTTGATCCATCTAAAATTTGATTGCTCTTTACAAACAATTTTTTTTATACAAAATACAATTATATCTTCACAATAAACGAATTTTATAAACAAGTACTTGATTCCTTCAAATTTTATTTCTAACTTACGCGGCGTGTAACAAAAGAGAGAGCGCAAACACATTAGTCTTACGACCAGAAGCACTGTATGCCATGGAGTGTCTTTTCTTGAACCGAAGAGGTCTGGTAGAGAAATTGGAAATCAGAGAGAGGAGAATCATCAGGAAGATCCTAGGCATTCCCGGTAAATGAAGATTGGGAATTCCGAAGGCGACATAACTCTGAGCTCTACGAACATATGGAGAAGCTCTCTGACTGTGCAAGGAAAAGAAGGGTAGCTTTCTATGGCCACGTTGCAAGATTGACTCCAAACCGACTAACCAACAGTCTGTTCACATTCTGGTAAAACAAGAAGTTTCGTGCCACTTGGTTGACAGAAACCGAGAAGGATATTAAAGAAGTGGGAATAACAGATCTCCAAAACAGGCAGTCTTCTGTGAGCATCCTGAAGGAAGTCCGTGGATTTCAGGAAAAACACTGAAGGAAGTCCGTGGATTTCAGGAAAACCCCCGAAGGAAAGGTACCCCCTAGACAGAAGATGGAAAGAAGCTACACGTAAATTAGGGTTATTGGAAACAAGTAGAAGAAGAAGAAGATAGATGCACTATATATAAGAAGCACTATAAATACTATATATAAGCAGATAGAATAATGCAATTTATTGCCGAGCTAATCCACTCATCAATAAGGTGAACAGTTTTTTCCTTTCAGTATTTTTATGCATATAATAAAAGTGTGAAGATTATTAAATACACTCGTAAATTTGCATTTTGCACATATCAAGTAAAATAAAAAACCTTTTTTGGGTGAATTTCGAATATGTTGAATCGATTATTCGATTCAATCGATTATTGTAAGGAAAAATCATAGTTTGTAAGAAAAAATCAATTATTGGATTACATTTTATTTTGGATGAATTAACCTTCTTTTGGATGAAGTAATTTATTTTGTACGAAGTAACCGAATTTTGGATTGATTAATTTATTTTTGTATTTATCCAGCTATTTATTGTAGAACTTCATCCATTTATTGTATGTTGAGTTTTGTATACTTCTAATCGAATATTGGATGAATAAATTTTATGCGTTTTTAAATCAAGGGTCTTAAATCAATTACAAAAATCATTGCATTCAATCATTACAGACAAACTGACTTTGTTTAAACTGGAATATTATGACTATTATTAATATTATGAATACTATTGGTACTTTCTTATTAACGCTGCCACCGCTACATTTTTAAATGCCGCCAATCTTCACCCAAAATTTTTATGATAAATCATAAAATAAAACATTTTATTTGAAATTAAACATTTTTAAAACTCAAAATACTTTATTTTTTAACTCCGGTTAGATAAGGTTGCCCGCCGCGAAGCGGACAGATAAATCAAAACAACATACGCGCGGTAGCGCGAACTCTCGATCCAATACATAGCGGTGGTGGCGTTAACAAGTAAGTACCATACTATTATTATGAATTAAAGATTTAAATATTAAAAATGGTGTAATTTCAAAATTCTAACTTTCTAAATGTGGCTTTGACAATTTTTTTTAATTCAAATTTTTTTTTTGTAATTTTGATTTTACTTCAATGTTCGTAAATATTCGTCTCTTTCTATCTCTAGACGACAGTTTTATTACTTTTTTTCACCTTTGTGTTTAATTAAGCCTCTTTTTAACACGCTTATGTCGGGGAACTGGAATTTTATCAACCAAGCAACCGACATGGAAATAATATTTTGCAACTAAAAAAAATCTGTGTTTTTCGTTTCAACAAGTTACTCATCAATCAATTATTTAATACTAAATTTAATAAACTCAATTTACCAGAAAATTATTAATTTTTACAAAATAATTATTGTTAAAACATTCTTTGTTCACAAAATAATTGATTGTTAAAGTGTTCATAAATTCTATTTATTTATTTTTATATATCCTATTGTTACGTAGTTTTTAATTAACGTATTGTAATTATTTCAGTTTGAATCGACAAACGAGATGTTAAATAGGGTTTAGTTGAGTGAAAAAGTAACTAAGGAGCAAAGAAAATGTGCAAATAAATTTTATATCAAATTAATTACAATATTTATTGTATATAAAGATTAAAAAAAAAAGGTTATTTAAATATAAATTATACTAATAGTGTTGTTTTACTTCCCTTTTTAATACATCTAACAAATTTGTTGCTCTGCTTCATTTGGATGAAGTAAGCTAAATATAGCTTTTGCATAAAAAAACATGTTTTGTAATTGTAAAATTGATTGCATTGAAGCAAATACGAAGAGAAGGTCTCAAAAAATGCGTATAAGTGCGAGAAATGTATGAAGATGTTTTCGAGGAGAGATCATTTACGCACGCACGACAAAAACATACACGGAGAAGACGTGGGACCTTTTGCTTGTATCATTTGCGCTTAGCTTTATAAGAACGCTGAGAGTCTGCGAAAACACATCGCAGAGTTTCATTTTCAAAGGGGTTCCGATTCCAATAGAAAAATACAAGTGCTTAGTTTATTGACTAATCACGAATATACCTCATAATGTGATGTGATTGCATAATATTGTTGTTTGGGCCGAAGAGTGAAAACATCGCAGTTGATAAACATTTCATATTTTGAAAGTAAATATTTTTTGATGTAAAACTTCTTTTGGCGCGACTTGGCAGTAGCTCGGTTCGTTTTTCTGACGAACGTTAAGGCCGGTCCAGACGCTCCGTTTTGCACAACCTTCGTCTACGCAGTCTTGAGACGGAATGAAATGAAATGAATACACAGTGCAGATATATCTGGATATTCAGCACAGTTATAGTGAAATCGTCATGGCGGAGGTACTAGTCTGGTCAGTTTTGAAAAAAAGGAAAACGGAGCTACCGTCTACATGCTCCGACTTGTCAGCACAGTTCATGGATATCTTATCCTCTTTAGCTCAGTTATCTCTGCAACTGTACCGTCTCTGTGCAGTGTTCCTATCTACACGCAATGTTTTATCTGCAACGTGTTGTGTTGTGCAAAACGGAGCGTCTGGACCGGCCTTTAAGTAAAGTAAATATTCTGCTTACGAGCGCTTTTTGTGATTACAGACAAACGGATGGACTGTTTTTGATAAAACTTGGTAGAATTAAAGATTTTGATGATTATTAATAAATAGTGGTAAATATAAATTATAACTTTGTAAATGAGGCTTTGACTATTTTTTTTTTAATTTAAAGAATTGAGCGCGCCTATTGTGATTACAGACAAACGGACTTACAAATTTTGATAAAACTTGGTCAAATTAAAGATTTGGATGATAATTAATAAATAATTGGAAATTTCAAATTCTAGCGTTGTAAATATAGCTTTAATAATTTTATAAATCTGAAAAATTTGGAGCGTCTTTTCTAATTACAGACAAACGGACAGACCAATTTTGATAAAATTTGGTAAAATTAAAGATTTATATGATTACTAATAAATAGTGAAAATTCAAAATTCTAGCTTGGTAAATGTAGCTTTAACATTTTTTTCTAATTTGGAGTGCTTTTTGCGATTACAGACAAACTGATGGATGGAATTTGATAAAACTTAATAATAAATAGTGTAAATTAAAAATTCTAACTTTGTAAATGTGGCTTTGACTATTTTTTTTAAATTTGAAGAATTATGCGAATAATTTATATGATTACTTATAAATTGTGAAAATTCAAAATTCTAGCTTTGTAATTGTACCTTTAACATATTTTTTAAGTTTCAAAAATTTGGAGTGCCTTTTGTGATTACAGACAAAAGTACGGACTGATTTTGTTAAATCTTGGTAAAATTAAAGATTTGTATGATTACTAATAAATAGTAATAATTCAAAATTCTAGCTTTGTAAATGTAGCTTTGAAATTTTTGTTTAATTTGAAAAATTTGGAGCGCCAGTAGGGAAGGATAGTTCGTTCTGGAACCACCGCCACCACCTTCTATTCATAAATGCTCGGCTAATCAGCTTGATTCAGCTTTAATCAGCTTTTAAACGGCTTTAATCAGCTTTACTCAGCTTTTAATCAGCTGTAATCAGCTTGTAATCAGCCTTTAATCAGCTGTAATCAGCTTGTAATCAGCTTTAAAACGCTAAGAGTGTGAGCTCTATATAGCTTCACGCTAAACAGGGTGTGAGGTCTATGTAACCTCACGCTAAACAGAGTGTGAGTTATATGTAACCCCACGCTAAATAGACCTCATCCCCTTTTTAGCGTGGGGCTACATAGAGCTCACACTCTTATAGTGTTTTAAAACTGATTAAAAACAGATTACGTCTGATTAAAAGCTGATTAAAGTTGATTAAAAGCTGACTAAAGTTGATTAAAAGCTGATTAAAGTTGATTTAAGCTGATTAGCCGAGCATTTATAGATGGAATGCAGTGGCGGTGTTTCCAGAACGAACTATTTTTCCCTACTAGTCCGGTATAGTCTGGTATTATCTGATCTAGTCCGGGCTAGTCTGGTCTTATCTTATCTATTGCGCTATGGTCTGGTATTATCTGATCTAGTCAGGGCTAGTCTGGTTTTATCCGATATAGTTCGGTATAGTCTGGTATTATCTAGTCCGGGCTACTGCAACCAACTGCACAAGATACTTTCTATTCCAAGACCCGCTTATATATGCAACCAACTATACGCATGAGCGCCATCTGTCAGTAAAAAGTTGAACTAAATCGCCATATGTAAGTAAAAAGCTGAACTAAAGCGCCATCTGTCAGTAAAAAGCTGAACCAAAGCGTTATCTGCCAGCGGCGTTCTGAACTGTCAGGGTCCAAAGGTCGGTGGTGGCGGTGGTTCCAGAACATAGGATCTTTCCCTACTAGCTTCTTTTGTATTACAAACGGACCGACCGATTTTGATAAAATTTGGTAAAATTAAAGATTTATATGATTACTAATAAATAGTGGAAATTCAAAATTTTAACTTTGTAAATATGGCTAAGACATTTTTTTTTTAATTTGAAAAAATGCGCTCCTTTTGTGATTACAGAAAAACGAACAGACTAAATTTGATAAAATTTGGTAGAATTAAAGATTTGTATGATTTATTTATTTATTAGCTTTGACAATTTTCTTAAATTTGAAAAATATGGAGCGCCTTTTGTGTTTACATACAAACGGATGGACCGATTTTGAATAAATGTGATAAAATTAAAGATTTGTATGATTTCCAATAAATAGTAAAAATTCTATATTCTAGGTTTGTAAATGTAGCTTTGACTATTTTTTTTAAATTTGAAGAATTAGGTGCGCCTTTTGTGATTACAGACAAACGGACGGACCAATTTTGATAAAAATTGGTAAAATTAAAGATTTATATGATTAATAATAAATGGTGGAAATCAAAATTTTAGTTTTGTAAATGTAGTCTTAACAATTTTTCAAAATTTTTTAGCGATTTTAGTGATTACAGACAAACGGACGGACTGATTTTGATAAAACTTTTGGTAAAATTAAATATTTGAATGATTATTAATACATAGTGGAAGTTCAAAATTCTACCTTGGTAAATGCGGCTTTGACACTTTTTTTTAAATTTGAAAAATTTGGAGCCCCTTTTGTGTTTACAGACAAACGGACGGACCGATTTTGATAACACTTGGTAAATTTAAAGATTTTGAAAATTATTAATAAATAGTGGAAATTAAAAATTCTAGCTGCGTAAATGCAGCTTTTATTCAATATATTTAAATTTGAAAAATTTTGGAGCGCCTTTTGTGATTACAGACAAACCGGCATACTGATTTTGATAAAACTTAAGTAAAATCAAAGATTTTGATGACTACTAATAAATAGTCGAAATTCAAAATTCTAGCTTTGTAAATGTAGCTTTAACTATTTTGTTAAATTTGGAGCGCCTTTTGTGATTACAGACATATGGACGTATTGCTTTTGATAAAACTTGATAAAGTTGCAGGTTTGTATAATTACTAATAAATAGTGGAAATTCAAAATTCTGGCTTTGTAGATGCAGCTTTAACAATTTTTTTAAATTTAACAATTTTTGAAAAATTTGGAGCTTCTTTTGTAATTACAGACAAAGAGGACGGACTGATTTTGGTAAAATTAAAGATTTGGTTGATTACTAATAAAGTTAAAAAACAGCTGTAATGGTTTGAACTGAATTAATAATAAAATTGAAAGTAGGAGATTATCATTACGATATCTTCGAATCTATCAATAAATCGCTGGAATTACACTGATATCTTATGTTACTCTTTGGCACACTTTGCTCAAGATGCGTTGTGTGAGCCGTTCGCTACGTCAAAGTAAGAAACGAGAACGGTCAAGACCAACTTTTGGCAGAGGCTGAAGGCCAACAGGTATTATAAAAGAGTAAAGAATATAAAACAATAATAAAACCAGTAGTAACATATGCAAGCGAAACGTGGATTCTAAAACAAGAAGATGAAAAATCCTGTGTATCTTTGAAAGAAAAATATTAAGACGAGTATACGGACCAGTAAAAGAAGGAAGGGAATGGAGGATACGAATGAATCACGAGTTAAGAAACCTATATGAAGACCCAGCTATAGTTGCCACAGTAAAGTTCCAACGATTGAAATGGTTCGGACACGTAATAAGAATGAAAAATAATCGCGGTCCAAAAATGGCATCTGACAAAAAACCAGAGGGGACGCGGAAGCAAGGCCGACCCAGAAAAAGATGGAGCGAAGAAGTGGAAAATGACCTAAGAGAAATGAAAATAAGAAGTTTGAGGAGAAAGGCTCTAGATATAGAGGAATGGAAGGAAGTAATTGAGCAGGCCAAGGTTCTACATGAAGAAGAAGAAGAAAGAATATAAAGTTAGAAGTTGTGTAATTACTACCTTAGAGTCTAAGATAAGGAAATCTCGTCGGCTCCTAATTCCTAATCCAACGGAAATTCTTATCTAAGGGGAAACTGACAGATAGCGTAAATTAATTGGCTAATCACAATCCATGGTGGACTTGCGATAAAAATTCCTAAACCGGAATCTATTGATTGCATATTAATTTACGCTATCTGTCAGTGTCCCTTCAGATAAGAATTTCCGTTGGATAATAAGCCGCCGAGATTTCCTTATCTTTCCTTATCTCACCTTATCTCTAAGGTAGGAATTATAGAACTTCTAATATTATATTCTTTACTCTTTTATAATACCTGTTTGCCTTCAGCCCCTGACAAAAGTTGGTCTTGACCGTTCCCGTTACTTGCTAGCGAACGACACATACAACGCATTTTGAGAAAAGTGTGCCAAAGAGTAACAGAAGATATCAGTGTATTTCAGCTATTTATTGATGGAATCGAAGATATCGTAATGATAATCTCCTACTTTCAATATTACTAATATGGCCGAGGCCGCACTACGGTTTTTTCCCGCGAGCGGCAACCGCTATAACCGCGAAACCGGTCGAGAAACACACAGTCCGCTATGGAAAAAACCGCAAGTGAGGTCGCTAGCATTAGCTTACTTGAGTCACAAAATCAAACGATTAAAAACCGCGACGGTTTAGCCGTTAAATTGTGAAAATTCAAAATTTTAGCTTAGTAAATAGTAGCTTTGACATTTTTTTTGGAACGAAGTTCCTTTAGGGAGGTCTCGGTAGAAGTGATTCGGCAGAAAACGCTATGTTACGTTACACGCCTATCTCTTTCTCTCAGTGTATATTTCAATACCGCTCGCTCTCTCTTTCTTTCTCTTTCTCTCAGTGTATATTTCTATAATGCGTGCTCTCTCTGTTTCTTTCGCAGAGTGACAGACGAGCGTGGTTGGTTTATAACCTTAAAACTAAACGAGAAAAAATAATTACGAGACAAAATAATAAAAAAGGTCCATTTTATTATTTTGTCTCGTAATTATTTTTTAGCAGTTGGGTTTCGAGCTGTAACTATCTTAGTAACTTACCAATCGACAGTTGAATATCACTAATTAAAATGTTTTGGAAAATTGAAGACTTACAAAAGCTTCTGGAAATGTCATTTAAGTTTCAAGACTTAAAAGTCATTAACAATATCTATAAACAAGATAGTTTTAGCTAAAACTTGCAGTTAATTTCTTAGCTGTAATTATCTTAATAACTTAGTAACTCTACTTCATATGTCATCTGTTATTTATGACTGACTAGATAATAGGCCTTTTTACGGTTATTTAAGCTCATGCGTCCGTCATGTTTAAAAGGCAATAATATGAAAGTTTCGGGCACATTTTGTTATCTTTACTGGTTATACGTCAAAAAGTGCCCGAAAAACATGGCGAAATTGACATGTGCACAAAACAATCTCAACTATGAAAAGGTCTATTTTGATGTTTTGTTTTTCATAGCAACTGGTCTTGGGCCGCAAGTTGGATACTCCTTCCTGATCTAAATCAAATACTCAACACTACACATGTTATCTGTCATTTATGGCAGATTAGATTATTTTCGCACACATTTTTTGCCACCGCAAGTTTCGATGTAATATAATAATCTCGTCTATACACTAAATAATTGGATGGTGGATTTTAGTCTATATCTAGAGACTAACTGCTTGCGTTGCGAAATTTGTAAACTTATACTCACAATTTGGTGTCTGAAATAAATGAATGAAAAAAATTGTCGGTTTTGTTTTGGGCCGCATTGGAACTTGTCTTGCGGCCCGCGGGCCATTCATTTATCAAATTGACGCTTTTGTTTCGCGCCGCATTGCAAGTTATCTAGCCCAGTTTGCTAAAATTTGCTAACATTCAATCAACGCATTTGCTTGCACTTTCATCATTTTAATAATAATTCAAAAATAGAAGTTGTTCGATTCTTATATACGCGAGGAACTTCGTTCCTGATGGGGGTCCCCTGACCGCATACGTTTTTTTTAATTTGAAAACGGACAGGCGCTATTTGTTAAAACTCATAAAAAATTCATCCTTGATAATTATTTTCGTGCGATTCCATCCTAAAATTTAGATGGGAATTTGCGATGAAAAAATAATTGCGATTTTAAATGTGGGGACGCAAATATGCAAATCCACTCATTATTTCTACATACATACAAATTTTGTTTTCGCGGATTATTCACCTATTGCGTGTCTTATCTAAAATTTTAAACTAAAGTTTACACAGGAAATTTTGCATTTTTCAATGCCGTTAACATTAAAGTCACCGCAATAATTTAAATTCCGTATTCGTTGGGTGCCTGAAACGTTGCAGATTATCATTCATTGCTAACAAACTTTCGATAACGTACCTTTATGTTAATTTTTTTTTTTTAGAATTCAGATTGAATTGTAAATTTTGCGATTTCGTGATCAACAGGTCCCCGGAGTCGACAAAGGCTCCGAAAGTGGGATTTAATAATAATCGGTTTTCCCACAGAAATTCCTCGGTTTCATTCCGAAATTGGATTATAATACTGTGGAGGGAATTTGTCGAACGAGGATCGTCGTCGTATATGTCGCCGTGCCGTTAATAATAAATGTAATGTCGGGTGGAATTATGTACGTGCAGTTATTCGGCTCCGGGGAAAACAATCCGTCTCACCCTACTCCAGATATCCACCTTTATATTCATAGACCGACATGTGGACTATATTATGCATTTACATTCGACGCTAACTCTACCCGCTATTTATACAAAATTCATTCAAATGCCCAAAATTTAACTTTTACGACTCCAATTTACCTTTCTTATGACAACAACAATGTCCATTCTCTGTAAACATTTAAAAACTGGACAAACCAGACAAAATTGAACTTTCATAATTTACAGACAAAATAAAGAGTAGACAAACTGGACTAGGCAGACAAGACTAGACAGACAAGACTAAACAAAACATGACTAGGCAAGACAATACAAATAGAAAAGTTGTCTGGAACTAGATATGATCATATAAACTTGTTATTGTTCGTAGGTCTATAATATTAAGTCTTGTTAAGACTAAGAACAAATCTCTTGTTGAAACAATTACTTCCTGGCTAATACTACACAGAATATTGAATTATACAACAGACATTTGCATGTTATTACTAGTCCCAGTACATTTTCATGTCACTTACAAGTACTAGACAAATACTAGACAAATAACATTGTGTTTAAGATTGTGTTTAAGAACGCAGACGCGTTTCGAGATTTATCTCTCATCAGTGCAGCTTTGCTGCTTGAATTAGAAATTGGAATACACTAACATGAACATGGACACCTCGTGCACGACTGGCGAAGTTAGGTTAGATGTGATCAAGTTATTGCTGTTAGGCGAATGCAATAAATACTTGAGGTACATTAGACAAAATCTAATTCTTGTTTTTGATCCAACATTTGTTTGAGGTTTGAGAAATCCTATCTGTATTTGTTGGGCTCGTCTTGATGTAAACAAACCAAATATAATAGACTAAATCAAGACAATTAAATCTAATACCTTGATAAATGATACTAATACCTTGATATAAACAGACAAGTCTTGCGAGGCATGAATAAGAGGCAAGATTAGACAGCAAGTTCAAACGTAATTAAATAAGTTTAGACAAGTTAAAATGTAATTAAATATACAAGTTTAGACTAGTTTAGATAAACAATATTAGGCAAAGCAAATTGAAGGATCAAACAGACAAGATTACTTACAAAAACTATATAGTCTATTAAAATCCAATTTTCGTTAACTGTTAGACCCATATGTACTTATTTATAAACTCGGCGTGTTGCAGCGCAATCTTGCGTAAAAGCGCTGTAAAAATTACGCGTTTTTGCCTTCTCGGCAATAGAAAAACTAAATGTTAAAATTGAAATCTCTGGAACGTAGTTAAGGTTTAAGTGTGTCGTTGGTTAGGGCGTCGAGGGACTGGAATGGATCGAGTTTTGGGACGGAAAGTTTCGGTATTAAGTTAGCGAAGTAAGGATTTGATTAGAATTATCCACAGGAGTGATAAATAATTAGATGGCTCATTTATAATTCGTGTTTAGTTAATTTCGAATGCATAAATATGTTGCATGTCCAATATTTTTATTTAAATGAAAATATCATTAAAATGTCTGTGTTGCATGCTTTTCCAACTAATTTAGTTCTTTGTTTTGAGGAAATTTTATTTACACAGAGCGTTTAACGTAAATGAAACGATTGATTTCTTTGTGTGTGTATGTCGGTCACTCGGACAAACTTTTGAATTATTGATGATTATCATCATGCATACGCCTCGCGCCCCTTTCACTGTTCTTTCTCCAATTCACGGAAAATAAAATCAACTGGAATATTCATGGCATTCATCGCAACGACCGGTTCGAAACCACCAACTCGCTTTACTTTTCGCAACCCAATACAAATTACACAATGTTTTGTAATCATCCCTTGTTTGTTACTCATAACGTATTGATTTCCAGTCCCACCAAACAAAAGGGGGAATAACTATTCGTTTCGCGTTTTTACATATTTTCTTGTTCTGATTTAAGACGTTTCTGTAAACTTCCGAGGATTCAGTGTGTTTGTTTTGCTTTTAGTTTTTTGGTACTTGAACATAAGGAAAACTACACTTACTCTGTACTAATACTTTATTTACCAAATTACCGGAACGATAAACATATACACATGAACTCAGTTTAATAGAAACATCGAATAAAGGCGAATAAACCCATTAGACTAGAAAAATAAGGCTAAACAGTCAAAATTAATAACAAATTAACAACAAATTACCAACAAACAAAACTATACGAAACAGATTAGACTTGTCTCTCTAGTCTTGTCTGTCTAGTCCTGTCTGTCTAGTCTTGTCTGTCTAGTCCTGTCTGTCTAGTCTTGTCTGTCTAGTCTTGTCTGTCTAGTCTTGTCTGTCTAGTCTTGTCTCTCTAGTCTTTTCTCTCTAGTCTTGTCTGTCTAGTCTTGTCTGTCTAGTCTTGTCTGTCTAGTCTTGTCTGTCTAGTCTTGTCTGTCTAGTCCTGTCTGTCTAGTCTTGTCTGTCTAGTCTTGTCTGTCTAGTCTTGTCTGTCTAGTCTTGTCTGTCTAGTCTTGTCTGTCTAGTCTTGTCTGTCTAGTCTTGTCTGTCTAGTCTTGTCTGTCTAGTCTTGTCTGTCTAGTCTTGTCTGTCTAGTCTTGTCTGTCTAGTCTTGTCTGTCTAGTCTTGTCTGTCTAGTCTTGTCTGTCTAGTCTTGTCTGTCTAGTCTTGTCTGTCTAGTCCTGTCTGTCTAGTCTTGTCTGTCTAGTCCTGTCTGTCTAGTCTTGTCTGTCTAGTCCTGTCTGTCTAGTCTTGTCTGTCTAGTCTTGTCTGTCTAGTCTTGTCTGTCTAGTCTTGTCTCTCTAGTCTTTTCTCTCTAGTCTTGTCTGTCTAGTCTTGTCTGTCTAGTCTTGTCTGTCTAGTCTTGTCTGTCTAGTCTTGTCTGTCTAGTCCTGTCTGTCTAGTCTTGTCTGTCTAGTCTTGTCTGTCTAGTCTTGTCTGTCTAGTCTTGTCTGTCTAGTCTTGTCTGTCTAGTCTTGTCTGTCTAGTCTTGTCTGTCTAGTCTTGTCTGTCTAGTCTTGTCTGTCTAGTCTTGTCTGTCTAGTCTTGTCTGTCTAGTCTTGTCTCTCTAGTCTTTTCTCTCTAGTCTTGTCTGTCTAGTCTTGTCTGTCTAGTCTTGTCTGTCTAGTCTTGTCTGTCTAGTCTTGTCTGTCTAGTCTTGTCTGTCTAGTCTTGTCTGTCTAGTCTTGTCTGTCTAGTCTTGTCTGTCTAGTCTTGTCTGTCTAGTCTTGTCTGTCTAGTCTTGTCTGTCTAGTCTTGTCTGTCTAGTCTTGTCTGTCTAGTCTTGTCTGTCTAGTCTTGTCTGTCTAGTCTTGTCTGTCTAGTCTTGTCTGTCTAGTCTTGTCTGTCTAGTCTTGTCTGTCTAGTCTTGTCTGTCTAGTCTTGTCTGTCTAGTCTTGTCTGTCTAGTCTTGTCTGTCTAGTCTTGTCTGTCTAGTCTTGTCTGTCTAGTCTTGTCTGTCTAGTCTTGTCTGTCTAGTCTTGTCTGTCTAGTCTTGTCTGTCTAGTCTTGTCTGTCTAGTCTTGTCTGTCTAGTCTTGTCTGTCTAGTCTTGTCTGTCTAGTCTTGTCTGTCTAGTCTTGTCTGTCTAGTCTTGTCTGTCTAGTCTTGTCTGTCTAGTCTTGTCTGTCTAGTCTTGTCTGTCTAGTCTTGTCTGTCTAGTCTTGTCTGTCTAGTCTTGTCTGTCTAGTCTTGTCTGTCTAGTCTTGTCTGTCTAGTCTTGTCTGTCTAGTCTTGTCTGTCTAGTCTTGTCTGTCTAGTCTTGTCTGTCTAGTCTTGTCTGTCTAGTCTTGTCTGTCTAGTCTTGTCTGTCTAGTCTTGTCTGTCTAGTCTTGTCTGTCTAGTCTTGTCTGTCTAGTCTTGTCTGTCTAGTCTTGTCTGTCTAGTCTTGTCTGTCTAGTCTTGTCTGTCTAGTCTTGTCTGTCTAGTCTTGTCTGTCTAGTCTTGTCTGTCTAGTCTTGTCTGTCTAGTCTTGTCTGTCTAGTCTTGTCTGTCTAGTCTTGTCTGTCTAGTCTTGTCTGTCTAGTCTTGTCTGTCTAGTCTTGTCTGTCTAGTCTTGTCTGTCTAGTCTTGTCTGTCTAGTCTTGTCTGTCTAGTCTTGTCTGTCTAGTCTTGTCTGTCTAGTCTTGTCTGTCTAGTCTTGTCTGTCTAGTCTTGTCTGTCTAGTCTTGTCTGTCTAGTCTTGTCTGTCTAGTCTTGTCTGTCTAGTCTTGTCTGTCTAGTCTTGTCTGTCTAGTCTTGTCTGTCTAGTCTTGTCTGTCTAGTCTTGTCTGTCTAGTCTTGTCTGTCTAGTCTTGTCTGTCTAGTCTTGTCTGTCTAGTCTTGTCTGTCTAGTCTTGTCTGTCTAGTCTTGTCTGTCTAGTCTTGTCTGTCTAGTCTTGTCTGTCTAGTCTTGTCTGTCTAGTCTTGTCTGTCTAGTCTTGTCTGTCTAGTCTTGTCTGTCTAGTCTTGTCTGTCTAGTCTTGTCTGTCTAGTCTTGTCTGTCTAGTCTTGTCTGTCTAGTCTTGTCTGTCTAGTCTTGTCTGTCTAGTCTTGTCTGTCTAGTCTTGTCTGTCTAGTCTTGTCTGTCTAGTCTTGTCTGTCTAGTCTTGTCTGTCTAGTCTTGTCTGTCTAGTCTTGTCTGTCTAGTCTTGTCTGTCTAGTCTTGTCTGTCTAGTCTTGTCTGTCTAGTCTTGTCTGTCTAGTCTTGTCTGTCTAGTCTTGTCTGTCTAGTCTTGTCTGTCTAGTCTTGTCTGTCTAGTCTTGTCTGTCTAGTCTTGTCTGTCTAGTCTTGTCTGTCTAGTCTTGTCTGTCTAGTCTTGTCTGTCTAGTCTTGTCTGTCTAGTCTTGTCTGTCTAGTCTTGTCTGTCTAGTCTTGTCTGTCTAGTCTTGTCTGTCTAGTCTTGTCTGTCTAGTCTTGTCTGTCTAGTCTTGTCTGTCTAGTCTTGTCTGTCTAGTCTGTCTAGTCTTGTCTGTCTAGTCTTGTATGACAGTCTTGCTTTGTCGGTCTAGTCTTGTCTTGCTCCTTCTTTGCACTTGTTGGGAGGTGAAAATCTGCAAACAGACACCACCCGGCCCTTGCCCTGTGGTAGTGTGGGGCTGTCCAGTAAGGGGCGACCCCCTTTTAATTCTAAAAACCATTTGTGTCCCTCTCACATCAAGGTTTACAATAAATTTGTGCGCCCCCTTCGGGGGCTCTAAGGGGGGCTCGGCGCTGACACGCACGGCTCGCGCGTAGCAGTCCTTCGACCCGCCTCACGCTCATCCCTTTCATCCTTCTCCTTTCTTCTCAATATAAATCCTATCATCCCAGTCAGCACGCGCCATTCATACTCACTACGGAGCTTAATCCTCACCAAGCTCACCTTGCTTACATCCTCTACCACCTTGCATCCTACCTCGCCCCTCATTCACATCTATCTCACACACTCAAAGATCGTATGCCCCGCCGTGTCCTCATTTGCACCACAGTATCTATAGTGTACCACCAGGTCCTCCTCTGCTAACCAGTCTTCCATCATTCTCCCTCTTTCATCTTCTCTGGGAGATCCCAACCAAGCAGACTTGGCATTGAAATCCCCACCGGCAACAATCTCTTTGGACCAGGTTTTCATACTGGTCCTCAGCTCATCCATAAAAGCTACAAACTGCTCCAGCATAATGTTGGGCGAGATCTAGCACCCATACAGGACCAAGTTCTCCAATTCATTCCATATCAACTACATTGCAGTTGCACTCACTCCTATTTGAGTTTGTCTGTAGTATAATCATTTTCTGATAGACTTCCCTTTCATACTATCCACACATTTCTGGTACACGGGGCAGCCCATAGAGTCTGCCCTGTACCCGCTCACTTCACACACGTAGCACATGGCCTCCTTGGCCCTGGACTCTTGTTCTTTGTGCCCACATTCCCCGCACCGCAGAAATACCGTCTTTCTCTCCTTTGCCCGAAGCCAAGGCATCGGTAGCACTTGGGCGGCTTGTTGTTCTCACTCACCCGACACATAACCTATCCTACCTTAATTCTCCCTTTCTCCAGCACAGTTCGCGCCGCTCGTACTGGGAGTGCAACGACCGGCATGTTGGCCCCTCCCCGCACTGGGCGGAGGGAGCCCCTCCCCGCACTGGTGCGTTTACCACGCACTCCTTGCATTCAGTGGCCTGCTGAAGGGTGTCCTTCACTTCCTCTGGGGTGGGAGCCTCGTCCATGTCCCGGACCAGGACACTTCTAAAGCTTTTCACTTGGGTTATTCTCTCAGCCTGTCGTTGCTTTTCCCCCTCGTCAGCCTAAGCATGAGGTCCCCAGCTACGGGTTTCTTCATTCCTTTCACATGTATATTCTCTACATCCACTTCATTCTTTATGGCATTTACTATCTGTGCATAAGAGACATCCTCTGCCCTCATTACCAGAACGGCTTGGGTCGTTCCGGTGTCTCCGGCCACTTTCCCTCGATGCAATTTACCTTCCACTTTCATCCAGTACATTTATACCTCAGTTTATGTGCCGAAAAAACACGCATTCAATCATCTTTTGCACATGCCACCTGTTAAGGTTCCCAGAGACACCCATGACAAACTCTTTCTGAACTTCTTTTCACAAAGTTCTCTTATTTTTACTAAGGTCTCGAATGCCTTCTGTTCGGCATTCTCGGCCTTTGCCTCATCCACACGGGTAAATAAGTGGTATCTCGTGCTCCCAGCCGCGACACCGCCCATGCACACCATATTCTGGCTGTTTATATAGGCCGCAGAACCCACATACATGTACTAATACTCACTTTTGGCCTGGGGCAACTGATCAAGCAACTGATCAAGCATCTCCCAGCTCTGCCTTTCTCCCTGGTTTACTCCTTTCTCTCCTGCAATCAAAAGGTTTCTTAAGGAGAGCCCTCGTCAATCTTCACTACGGTGAAGACTTCCTCAGGCCACTTGCTCGCCTTTAGAGACATGAACTCATCTAAACCCATCTCCGGTTTCAGCGCACGGATCACCTCGTGATCGCTCTCATATGCTTGCGTGCCAACTTCCTTGCATACTGCACTTACTTGTGTGTCCACATCGAAAGTGATCTTCTCGATCGGCTCATACCGGTGCTCTTCAAGCCTAGATCATCGACCTGTTTTGTAAGAGTCCCTTGTCTGTCTTGTTTAGTCATGTCTGTCTAGTCTTGTCTGTCTAGTCTTGTCTGTCTAGTCTTGTCTGTCTAGTCTTGTCTGTCTAGTCTTGTCTGTCTAGTCTTGTCTGTCTAGTCTTGTCTGTCTAGTCTTGTCTGTCTAGTCTTGTCTGTCTAGTCTTGTCTGTCTAGTCTTGTCTGTCTAGTATTGTCTGTCTAGTCTTGTCTGTCTAGTCTTGTCTGTCTAGTCCTGTCTGTCTAGTCCTGTCTGTCTAGTCTTGTCTGTCTAGTCTTGTCTGTCTAGTCTTGTCTGTCTAGTCTTGTCTGTCTAGACAGACTAGACAGACAGACTAGATCCTGGTTAGATCCTGGCGGGCCCGTTGGATGTGCTGGGCGGTTAGCTAGAAATGCCGGTCATACCTTCCCCAGTCGACAACCCGTTTAGTCTTTCTCGCGATGGTATCTCGTACGTACAGGAGATGTGAGTTTTTCCGAGTTTTTTCGGTGTAAGGTGAAGATGCCAAGGAGCCTTGGGTTCAGGCTCTATGCGCTGAGGAATGAAAGGGAGAAGGATACACAAAGAGAGAGAGAGAGATAGGAAAATAAACAACGAAGTCTTGTCTGTCTAGTTTTGTCTACCTAGTCTTGTCTGCATGGTCTAGTCTTGTGTGTCTAGTCTTGTCTGTCTAGTCTTGTCAATCCAGTCTCGTCTGTCTAGTCTTGTCTCGTCTACCTTGTCTTGTTTGTCTAGTCTTACCTGACTAATCTTATCTGCCTGGTCTTGTCTCTCTAGTCTTGTCTGACCAGTCTTATATATTTTCATTCCTCCTCTTGTATAATGGTGCCGAATATTGTATAATGGTGCTTGAAGCAAGCAACTTCCAAGATATATAAGCTATTGAATGTCAGTATATTAAATCTTTTGAAGTGAGGCTTACGCGTGGCTGGTGAAGGAATACCCACAAGAGATCGAGTGGCGTTTTTGTTACCTAATACTTAGTAGTACTTAATACTAGTACTATCGATTTTAGAAGAGGTTCCCCACGCCAAAATGCCGTTAAGGTGGATTGAATCTCTGCATAGTAATAGTTTAGAAGTAATAATAACATTTAGATAGAATAGTCTTGCGTATCCAGTCTTATCTGTTTATCATTTGAATCTAACTTAACATTATACGTATTACCGTAAATTGGGTCGCGTTAGCTCTTAAGAGGTAGACTTAACATTTAGTTTGGGCAGAAGTTAGTAATCTAAAACCGGAGCATCAGTAAATCCGATTAACTTCGCGCTTGAGTGCGCAAATCACCACTGGAAATAAAACGTGCAACAATTTCCATTATTAGAAATTAATGTTTGTCGGGCGCGTTGTGGAAAATGCGTAAATAATAAATTCGCGATAACAATTTCCTGTGTGCGGCCGGGGTCGCCGAGTTTCGGGACTTAATTAGTTCGAGTTCCTGCGGCGGAGCTCTAAGTTTTCGATAATGCAGGCGAGTTCGTGATGGAATTAGGTTTTTAGCGGGGATTAGTTGCCGGAGTCAGGGAGGAAATTGGCAGAGCGAGAGCGTACGTTTCTGGGCCGAATAGTTCCGCGATTATTTATACGACTATCAAAGGAGGCATCCAAGCAAGATATGTTTTTCCCTTGTTAAGCCAGAGGAAATTGGGTTTCTTTCCATCAACATCATTACAAACAGATTAATCAGAAACTCGTTCCTATTTCATATTTCTTTCTTCGTTCTTTTCTCATTGTTGCTGGGATATTAAAATATTTCTAATACGCGAACTTTTTTCTTTAATTATTTTCTTCGGTTTGAGTTATTGTCGTCGCGACGGACGAGCTGCGAATAATTATTACTTTTTTACATTCTTCATACAGAATATGACGGGCAAGGATAAAGATAATATTGGTGAATCCTTATATTTGGGCTTTAATAAACTTATTAAAGGCCAAATGTAGCCTGAATATAGAAATATGAATATATTAAGTCTTTTTATTATTATTATTATTATTATTATTATATTCGTGTTAAAAAACCACATATAAATATAAATATAAAAAATAAACATAAATATGAACATTAAAATATGACGTCCTTTAAATAAACTTTTTAGTCAAACTATGTCTATGATCTATGAATCTGATGTTGATAATGATAACCTTCCTTGGCTAATACCACGCAGGATATTGAATTACATAACAGAAATTTGCATGTTATTACTTGTTCCAGTACATTTTCATGTTATTAACAAGTGCTAGACAAATAACATCTGGCTGCAGTGATGAGAGATAAATCTCGAAAAACGTCTGCAAATTCACTAAATAATCACATAATTTAAATAGAACGACATAATTTTAAATTACAAAATACGTATGCGGTCAGGGGACCGATGTTTTGAATCTGTAGTTTGAAAATTTTATTTTTTCTCTGTCGATACTCTTTTTGACGCTGTGTTTGTGATTTCACTATTGTCTCTCTATAATGTATAAATAGGGAAAGATGTCATATCCTGGACCCGCCTCCCCATAAGGATTTACATGGGGCTGCTCCTTTCATAAGATTCCCATTGAGCCCGAAGGAGTAAAACTACCCAAACCCCCACACCCCAAAACTCCTATGTAATGGACGAGGCTAGACAGACGAGGCTAGATACATGAGACTAGACAGACGAGTTTAAATACACGAGACTAGATAAGACTGATCTAAAATATATGAGATTGTTTTGCGTTTTATTTAATAAACATATTAAGATTTTGATTTATCAGTTAGTCGGTTAAGCGTTGTCAAGCGGTATTTGGCACTCATAACAACTCCCTGTTATCTTATAAGCTGCACACAAGTGGAGAAATAATAAATTATGAAACGCGGTTTAATCAATTTCTTAGGATTCTTTTGCGTTTAATTTAATAAGCATATTAAGATTTTGATTTATCGGTAGTTGTTTAGGCGCGACCGGACGTCTAGTGCTGGAAACACCAGGCAAGAATAGAGGGACGAGAAAATGAGTTGCGGGTGAGTAGCGGAGAATCTTGTATGCATACATAATTGATTGCAAACATATTACGGATTGATTCAAATGAGATTATTGGTTTTAGACCGGACAAGATCGGACAATACCGAACAAGTGCCAACAAGAACAAACAAGACTATACAGACCAGATATTTATCCGAATAATTTCTTATGTGTAAACGAAATTTCTTAAACTTGTCTGTGACCCAGATAGTATTAATTTTTTTTCATTTATATAAATACCAAAGAGTTCAATTTTCTGGCATCAACTTTTCATCTACTTTATCCACTTTTCATCTACTTGCATCCACTTTTCATCTACTTGCATCCACTTTTCATCTACTTGCATCCACTTTTCATCTACTTGCATCCACTTTTCATCTACTTGCATCCACTTTTGATCTAATTGCATCCACTTTTCATCTACTTGCATCCACTTTTCATCTACATGCATCCACTTTTCATCTACTTGCATCCACTTTACATCTACTTGCATCCACTTTTCATCTACTTGCATCCACTTTGCATCTACTTGCATCCACTTTTCATCTACTTGCATCCACTTTTCATCTACTTGCATCCACTTTTCATCTACTTGCATCCACTTTTCATCTACTTGCATCCATTTTTCATCTACTTGCATCCACTTTTCATCACGCTAAACAGGGTGTGAGGGCTATGTAACCCCACGCTAAACAGGGTGCGAGGTCTATGTAACCCCACGCTAAACAGGGTGTGAGGTCTATGTAACTCCACGCTAAACAGGGTGTGAGGTCTATGTAACCCCACGCTAAACAGGGTGTGAGGTCTATGTTACCCCACGCTAAACAGGGTGTGATGTCTATGTAACCCCATGCTAAACAGGGTGTGAGGTCTATGGTGCCCCACGCTAAAGAGGGTGTGAGGTCTATTTTTAATCAGCTTTTATCAGCTTTAATCTCATTGGGTTAGTTTTGTTAGCTTTAGGTTATGTTAGCATTAGGTTAGGTTACGGGAGGTTAGGAATGAAGCGCGCTTCATTCCTAACCCACGTAGTTGGGTTAGCATTAGGTTAGGTTAGCATTAGGTCAGGTTAGGAATAAGGCGCGCTTCATTAGGAATGAAATCTCCACTCGCTTGCAGCTGATAAGATAACAGGGAGTTGTTATGAGTGCCAAACATACTACAATGCTTAACCAACTACTAATAAATCAAAATATTAATATGTTTATTAAATTAAATGCAAAACAATCTCTTATATATTTTAGATCAGTCTTATCTAGTCTCATGTATCTAGCCTCGTCTGTCTAGCCTCGTCCATTACATATAATTTGTGGGAAAAGATCAACTGTAATTATTTATTCGTTAATCAACCAATCAACATCATGATAATTAGTTTAGCAATATCTGCCGCGGCGGATGACGTTATCTACTGAGAGGGAGGCGGTCGGGCGGTATCTCTCTTAGGGCACATGCTAGAGCCGTTCTGTCAACAGATTTGATTTTTCTCCTAAAATGGTTGAAAAATGGTTTAGGTTGGGGGTAGTCGTGGGGGTAGTGGTGGGCTAGTGGTGGGTATGGTAAGGTCGAGGTCAAGGTCGGGAGGCGGGAGGCGGGCACAGAAGGAACTAACTATCTTTCCCTACTTGTATATGTCGCGGTGCCTCTGCTCAACCAAGCGTCCAGTCCGACGTCGCTATCCCTAATCTAAACTTCGACGCTGAGTCCTTTGTCCTCAATAGCAAGTCCAGCTCAGTCTCAACCTCCAACCCCGCACCGGTAACCGTAACCCCTCGCCCGATCCCATCCCCGGTAAGGACGGATGCCCCCGGCAAAGGCAAAAACCGCAAGAAATCCGCATTGGAACGTCTTGCGGCCGCAAGACAAGTTCCAATGCGGCCCAAAACAAAACCGATGTAGGGACCCATTAATTTATTATTATTAAGTTATGTTAATATTAATGTCATCCCAGACTGTAACAGAGATTCGGGTTTTCCACAAACTAATCTTTTCTTTCTTTCCTCAAAGATTTTTCCTATAATCTGGCCCAGACCGTTTTATGAGCGGGATGGAGCGGACCCAGGTGTTCAGTTTTCCCCGAACAACAACGCTGTCTTTTTTCCCCTGAAAAAACGAGGCTGGTTTGGAATAACGAGGCTGGTTTTTCTTTGGTGTTACTTGGCGTCAGGACCAAGTAGTGGAGGAAAAAACGGATAACCAATCGGGACAACGAATAGCCTGCCTCACCAAGTTCCCGGGAGGTAAGATTCATTTTACCGAGGGCTCGACCAGGGAGAACGTCTCCGACAACTGAAAAGTACCGCAGCATGGACTCAAACTCCTTTCTGGCGTTCAACAGTCAGTCCGGGGAATGTCGACGCGGTCTTGCGGCTTCGGGTGGTCCAGGCGTCGTATGTATGTGGTGGACGGTGCTGTGTTTCACCGTTGGTGGCTTGCATGCCCCGTCGGGTCGCTGATTTCCTGGCTCACTACGGCCTGCTGGTAGACGTGCGAAACAAAAATCTCGTGGATCGCTTGACGCAAATCAAGACAACGGGAAATATGCCGAGTTTGGGTAACATCGCCAGTGTCAAAATCGTCACCGGAAATTCCGAGTATCACGAGCTTTTGCAGTGCTACCCGAAAATGACGCGACCCGACGGGGCATGCAAACCACCAACGGTGAAACACAGCACCGTCCACCACGCAAGACCACGTCGACTTGCCCCGGCCCGCCAGAAAGGAGTTTGAGTCCATGCTGCGGTTGGGCATTTGCCGCCCATCCGAGAGCAGTTAGGCTTCTCCGTTACACATGGTGCCAAAGAAAGGCGACGAATGGCGTCCCTGTGGAGATATCGCGCCCTCAACGCAAGCACCATCCCGGATCGTTACCCCGTGCGCCACATCGAAGACTTCGCGCAGAAGCTCAATGGGAAGAAGATCTTCACCTCGATCGATCTGGTAAGAGCTTATCACCAAATTCCAGTCGCTGAAGAAGACGTCCCTAAGACGGCCATTACCACACCATTCGGACTATTCGAGTTTCCGTCCATGAGATTCGGGTTGCGAAACGCCGCGCAAACGTTCCAGCGGTTCATCGACGAAGTCCTCCGCGGTTTGGATTTCTGCTACGCTTACATAGACGACATCTTGGTGGCATCATCGTCCGAAGAGAAACATTGTTGTTATCTGCAAATCCTGTTCGAACGCTTGCAGCAATTTGGCGTCGTGATCAACCCCAACAAGTGCCGTTTCGGCGCAGCAACAATACAGTTTCTGGGCTACCGCGTCTCCGAGAGAGGAACAGAACCGCTTCCCGAAAAAGTTGCCGCTATCCGAGACTATGAGAAGCCGAAAACTGCCAAGGGACTTCGGCAGTTCCTGGGGATGCTCAATTTTTATCGCAAGTTTCTACCCAAAGCTGCTAAAAAACATGCGACCATCAACGACCTTCTCAAAGGTAACATCAAGGGGAGCACGCCGATTCATTGGAACAACGGAGCCGAGGCAGCCTTCATGCAGTGCAAGGAGGAGCTGGCCGCAGCGGCACTCTTGGCGCACCTACGACCCGGCGCAGACCTGTCCCTGGTGTGTGACCCGTCGGACTACAGCATAGGCGCCGTCCTTCAACAACGAGTCGACCATTGGGAGCCGCTTGGATTCTTTTCAAAGAAGCTCCGCTGTATTCGTAAAAGAACTTCGTCAACTCTTCGAGACATTCCGTTCAGTCAGTGGGTCCAGGCACGGTGAGCGCAGAATCTTCGTCTTTAAGGATCTCGTCACTGCTACACAAGTTTTTGTGCGCCACGACGCACCAACGGGACCTCTCCAACTGCCGTACGATGGCCCATACGAAGTTATTTCTCGCAAAGACAAGGTTTTCATTCTCTTGATGCGGGGAAGACACGTACCAGTTACGATCGATAGACTCAAACCGTACATCATCGACATCGAGAACATCGAAGAACCAGAGCTGGAGAGCGACTCCGACGACGACCGGGCACGACGCGGGCGGCACCCAAGCTCCCCGGCAACCAGCGCCAGCACCAGCGCTTGCACCCCAACCTGTCAATCCCAACACCGACCCAGGCCTCCGAACAAGATCAGGACGCCGCGTTAGATTCACCGAACATTACCAGGCGGGCTACGGATAAACCCGGTAATCAAACACCGAAACCGTTTTGTTTCCTCGACAATGTAACCACTGATAATCTGCAATTTTGTAACTTCGTGCATTATACACTTGTATCGTTAATCACTAGCAGGGGGGTCCTGTAGGGACTCATTAATTTATTATTATTATGTTATGTTAATATTAATGTCATCCCAGACTGCAACAGAGATACGGGTTTTCCACAAACTAATCTTTTCGGTCTTTCCTCAAAGATTATTCCTATAATCTGGCCCAGACCGTTTTATGAGCGGGATGGAGCGGACCCAGGTGTCCGGTTTTCCCCGAACAACAACGCTGTCTCTTTTCCCCTTGAATAACGAGGCCGGTTTTTCCTTGGTGTTACTTGGCGTCAGGACCAAGTAGTGGAGGAAAAAACGGATAACCAATCGGGACAACGAAAAGCCTCCCTCACCAAGTTCCCGGGAGGTAAGATGCGTTTTAGCATGGGCTCGACCAGGGAGAACGTCTCCGACAATTGAAAAGTACACATCTGACAACAAGCGCCGAACAGTCGACAGTATATGTAGTTGAGTAATAAACCGTTATACGTCTCCGAGTCTGTTGTTTTATTTATCCGCAGCTACCCCGTCACCAAACCGACAATTTTTTTCATCATTTATTTCAGACACCAAATTGTGAGTAAAAGTTTGCAAATTTCGCCAAGCAAGCAGTTAATCTGTGGATTTAGACTAAAATCCACCAATTATTTCGTGTATAGACGAGATTATTATATTACATCAAAATTTGCGGTCGCAAAAAATGTGTGCGAAAATAATCTATTCTGTCATAAATGACAGATAACATGTGTAGTTGAGTATTTGATTTAGATTTCCAAGGAGTGTCCAACTTGCGACCCAAGACCACTTGCTATGAAAAACAAATTATCAAAATAGACCAATTTTTTGTGCGCATTTGTCAATTTCCGCCATGGTTTGTGAGCACTTTTTGACGTAAAATAATAAAATGTGCCCGAAACTTTTATATTCCCGCCTTTTAAACATGGCGGACGCGCATACGCTAAACTAACCGTAAACAGGTCTATTATCTAGTCTGTTATAAATGACAGATGACATATGAAGTTGAGTTACTAAGGTACTAAGATAGTTAGAGCTTGGAAACTAACTGCAAGTTTTAAACAGTAAGCAATTGCTTTAAATTATACAGTTTTATTTATTGTTTGTTAACTTACTTTTTTTCAGTATTTTGTATACTTCCTTGAGTTTCCATTTCTCAAAACCTAATTCAAATAATGAGTGTAATATAAACAATATTAATAAACAATAATAATTCTCGTATGATTTAAAACGACTGTTTGGACCGTAACTCACGAATATAAAATTTTGTTAATTTTAAACGGGCTGGTCTGATCACTTACCTTTTTAGGGTTGCTCGCGTCTCCGCCCCGTGTGGACCTTCCGGCGCCTATTTCCTGGGAGGAAATAAGGATAATAGGTGGAGGGATTCCCTTAAAATTGTTGTCTTCCAGACGTTTGTGGTCGCTGCAGCCCTTTGGCTCGTGATTACACACCCTTATTATCTTGAAACTATTAAATTTAGCTGCGTGCACGTGTCGATTGCTCTGGTTTCGCGCGTGTTATAAGCGAAAAGACACGGGTTGCCGTGTCTTTTCGCTTATAACACTCGAAGCATACTACCGGAAATATATAAATTCGTGGCGTAATTAAGAAATCGCCAAATTTCGGTCCAAGTCGATACACATTTCCCCTTCTTTTAATCGATGCCGAAATCGATTTGAATTTCGAATTAAAATATAGATTTATTAATATTGGCGCGAACAACGACAAAACACAAAAATACGTTTGAACAATTTTGTTTTCGTTTAGTTTTAAAATTATAAACCGACCACGCTCGTCTGTCACTCTGCGAAAGAAACAGAGAAAGCACGCATTATAGAAATATATACTGAGAGAAAGAGAGAAAAGAGAGAGCGCGCTGTATAGAAATATACACTGAGAGAAAGAGATAGGCGTATAACGTAGCGTAACGTTTTCTGCCGAATCACTCCTTCCGAGACCTGCCTAAAGAAACTCCGTTCCAAAAACAATGTTATTTATCTAGTGCTTGTGAATAACATGCAAATGTACAGGTATTAGTAATAACATGCAAATGTCTGTTGTATAATTCAATATTCTGCGTGGTATTGGCTTAGTTGTTTTAACATGAGATTTGTCTTAATAAGACTTAATATTATAGAGCTACGAACAGGTGGAATATATTCATATATTTTTAAATTAATTTCGTCTTTAATAAGTTTACATTATTGTATCTATAATAAGTATGGTTTCAGCAATATTTACAACACCATTTTATCGATTTTAAATGTAGTCTAACAGGTTACTTTGACCCTTAAAATTTATTTTTGCAACGAGAATTCTCATCAAGAATAGGGGAGTGAATGGCACGAGGACAATTACCAAGGAGCGTTGACTTCTTTTTTGCGGCAGAAGGATGAAAAAATCTCGGAATTAAAATAATAAATCCATCTTTTCTCAAAAACGGATTTAATCACGATTCCCAGCCCTAAGCTCTCTCGCGCTCCCCCTCCCCGAACGAAATCATATTTTCGTCAAGAAAGGAAAATATCTCAAAGAAAGTTCATTTCATAACGAAAAGTTAATAAAGAAAATTTTCTTATCTCAACTGGAATATTTGGTATTTATAGAAATGGTGGAAGTGCCGGGAGACAACAATTATTTATATGGACAAGTGGAAATTTATTTAAGACGAATAAGAAAACTCCTAATGTTTTGTATTTATAAATAGGACGGTTGCGACAGTTAATACGTGGTAATTCATACTTACATTGAAATGAAAAAAACAATTCAATGTTTTGTAGCCTCTTCAATGAAAATTTTTAAATTCAATATTTTGTATTTATATAAATGGTGGAGTTGCAGGGATGAAACAATTATTTATGTGGAAATTTATTCTAAGAAACTATTCAACTTGTCTTTGACTTGTCTTGAACAGGTTCCTTAAACAGGATCCATTTACTGTTTGTTATGTGTGTTTGAATGCGATGTTTTTGTTTCAGAATCATCACATGTAACAACAAAGTTGACGAAGGGTCTCTTCGGAGACAAATGCAACGCGTCAACGGAATGCAAATTTGCCGGTTCGATATGCGACCAGAGCAAAGGAGTCTGTCAATGCGTCGACGAGACTCCGATCACAAATCACCTCGACAAATGCGGAAAACGTGAGTCAACTCAACTTTTTCACACATCTGTTTATAAAAAACCGATATAGTTGTTTATGATACAAGTGTGTGAAAGGGAGCTTTTGTGCATGAATTAATCGCTACGAAGAATAATTTGTATAACAATAATAATAATTTTTGTGCATGAATTAATCGCTACGAAGAATAATTTGTTGCAAAATAACTTTACGAGATTGGCAGCCCTTTGTTTAATTTCTATGAGACAAGAATAGTATATTACGCAACGAGAGTTGTAAGAAGCATATTACGTACGAGCGGAACAGTTACGTAACATAGAACAGTAACGTAATTCCGCAAGAACGTAATTGCCTTACAACTCGAGTTATGTACTATAATTTATCTACGATCACACTAATTTGTTTCTGTTTAATAAGAAAAATATGTTTGGTGTAACAAATTTATTTCTTATTAGGTTATGTTTATTTAATTATCATTATTTAACATTATAATAAACAAACAGTTGTATTTTCATATATAACTGTTACTCGACATTATTTAACTTGAAAGAAATTAAAAGAAATAAATTCTTAATGGTTACATACCTTATTATTTAGTACTTATTTGGGTTAAATTGTAATAAGAGTGGTTATATATATTGGCAACACAATGTACGCAATGTCAATTTCCGTTAGCTTGAGTTTAGTTTGAGTTATGAGCACGTAGTAATCAACCAATCAACTAATTGTAAACCAAACGCACTAGTGTGTTATCAATCAAAACTTATCATTAATCGCGGACTGTTACATACGTGTGTGTTATGATGTATTTACATAGTCCACGAATTGTACAATAATGGGCATTTACAATAGTGGTCGTAGATAAATATTATTATTAATAACTTGGAACAAAAATGACTAAACAGTATTTTCCATATTACTCATTTTCAAATTACTCATTTCGAACATTAATTAAAACTAGAAACTTTACACAAATCAGCGATAAAAAGAAAAACTCTTTTTCCACTATATTTATGTTGCAATTTCTCCCCCGACTAGTTTAAATAACAATTCGCGTGCGACATGTGAAACTGTTATCGATAAGGTTTAAATGTACGTGCGTTATTCATTTGCTGAAGCGACGGACGGCGGCCGATTCCGGAAAATCCAGGAAATCGATGACGCGGAAAACAGAGATGATGAAATTGCGAACGCGATTGTGCTTTTAGCACAACGGAAAACGCGCCGAGAAAGGGGAGAGCGAAGCGGTTTGGGTAATAAAAATTGATAATCGCGAGATGAAATGAATTATGAATGTGTTTGTTTCGTACGGCGAGAACGTTGTTGTCTTATTTAAATTTCAATTTGGATATTCTATTCAAGGTTTGTATTAGGAAATTAGGAATTTATACAAACATTGATATTCTCAAAATGATTAGGAAATTAGGAATTTATACAAATAATGATATTCTCAAAATGATTAACGGTTAAAGCTATGGGCCACGAAGACACCAAAACGTCAATTTCAATAGAAAAATGGTTAATCTATATAGATCTGAAAGAAATTTAAATATATCTCTTGCAGTTTTCATTTTATAGTTATTTGAATTTATTAATTTCTGTTATATTCGAGTTTGAGGGGCGGCGGTCGCCGGCAGATAAAATATTTTGCAAAACTAACTAAGGGATATCATAGACTGACTAATTCTCTACAAATGTGTGAAATTTTATTATTCCACGTTGTGTGAAACATACTAAAATATTTTTTTAAACTAATCCAGACATGTCAATCACGAATTTCAACCAAAAACGAAACACAAAAATTTCAAAATATTCAAAAATTGCGAAAAAATATATAAACACTGTAAGGATTTAAACAAAACTTTTACCGAATATGGGTGGCCACATGCAGTACCCGCTGGCCGAACTTGAACGCTCCGCCTCCAATGGGGACGGCGTGGCAAATGATTGTGTCTTTAAATGGATTTTGCAAATATCTCGTCAAATCCTGAAAACAGAAAATTATAACCGAGATATCCGTATGTAGGATGTCGATGTCTACAAAAAAGTATTCTTTGCAAATTTTGTAAAAACCTTCGGTTTAGTCGCAAAAGTAAAAAATATAAAATCCCAAAATTTATAATATTATAAATTTTGGGATTTTATATTTTCGAATTTTTTTCGAATATTTTCTCTGAATTTCGTTTTTAAAATTTTTCGTTTGCAAAAAAAAATTCGGCCAAACGGTTCGCTTTGGAAAGATGAAAATGACACAACTTTTAGATGAAAATCTATTCTATAAAATAGCGCCGGCCGGCAGAAATTCTTGCAAATTTTGCTCCTGCAATATTTATATATAATATACTCCTCCCAAAAATAATTGCCTGCTCAAAAAAATGGATTGATTTTTTTAACACATGGAAACACAGAAAAAAACATTTTTATTACTCATGCGGGATAAGTACTATCTTGGTGCCCGTTTTTTAGTGCGACAAATGGCTGTTTTTGTCAATTCAATTATTACATAACTTGCGTAACGCACGCAAATATTCAATAAAAATCGTTAGTTACATTAAGAAAAACAATTGAATAAATAAAATAAATACAATCAAAACCACAATATTAAAAAAGTGACGTGAAAGTTTCATTACAAATAAAAATTAAAGAAAACGGAGACTGATATCTCTTTTCGGAGACTGATGTCTGGATTCTTATGACGAATCCACACCACCGCACACTGGGACGGATTACGAATTTACGGCGACAAGAATTAAATCCAGTTCATTTAAATTTTTTATCTCACATATTACCTTTTGATGAGATTCTGATGATTCTAATATAAAATTAGTCTATATTAGATTGTACGCAATTAATTAAAAATGCAAATTTAAGTGGATTTTTTTGATATATGACAAAAGTGCAACATTTTTTTACAAATTCACAACCTTCATTGACACAAAACTTATCCAACACGTATTGTACTAATCGTTCATTACACTTTTACGATGAAAATTGTCATCTCTTAATACAAAAAATGGTTCATTTCTATTCAACATTCTCTCTTGCAAATGGTGGTCATCACGAATACCTGAAAAAAAAGTGTAATTCTCAGTAAGGTGGAACGATGTGGACGGGATTTTTTCTTTTCTAAAATTGTCAATGTTTTTTTTGTTTTACAAAATATTTAATTTAACGGAACTATGCGGAACTTTTTTAAAAATCAGTTTATTGCAGTTTATGACAAAAATTTTTAATTTACGATAGTTATTAACGAAACTTTTTTTTTAACTGTAATGATTAAAACTTTCTACAAATTTGATTATTACATGTAAATACATACTTGAAGCTGTATTCTCCATATTTAAAAAGTTCACAATTTTTTAACACTAACACAAAACAGACGTAGTTACTTTGTTAAAAATCCAGCGCAAAAAACTAATTCCTTTTTGGTACTTAAGGGACAAGAGCGATGTTTAACACGTTCTCAAAGCCAATGGAATTGTTTTTTCGCATTTATTTGTTTATAGTTTTATGGATGGGTTATCTAACAATACATTTTAAGTGGTTTTGCTTAATTGTGAGATATTGTAAAATTCTATTTTTGTCGCCGTAAATTCCTAATCCGTCCCAATATGCACCGGGGACGATTGAAAAAGCAAATTCTTCATTTTTTTTATGAAAATCCCCCAGGACCCCAAACTTGTAAGATACGTTCCCTCGCATGAGTGATAAAACATATTATCTGCAACTCGTGTGGTATTGTCAATTGCCCTCTCGAGCGAATTTCGCTCTCGTGAGCAATTGACTACTTACCGCCCTTGTTGCAGAATATACTAAAGAAAATTTTAATTTAGTTTCTAATTTAATACAAATCACAGAAGCTTTGCAATACTTTACAATATTGAAATGCAATATTTTACAACATTTTCCTTTCGAGCTTTTGAATCAGTAAATCTCTGTATTATTTCCATCAAATCTAACCGTGATGTTATTTGATTCTCTATTCAAAATAGCGGTAAAAAATTTTGTCTTTCATCAGCCATTGTCTAACGTAAATAAGTTTTCATAGGTTTAAGTTTCTTGAAATGCACTGAGATAAGGAAAATATTTTTTTCCGTGTCAACATTGGTGACTATAAATAAAAGCGTGGATCGCTAAACCACTCTGAAACTACAAATCCCAACGAAACCATTTTCGGCACACTAAAACTAGACGACAAGACGAGCAAAACGATATGTAAATAATTGTTAGGAACGATTCGTTTTTATTGCAAAATTCTGAATTCAAATTTTCCAGAATCTCGATTTCATGAGTCTATATCTCGGGAGCAGTTGTAGATAATTAAAAACGGATTGCGTCATCGTTTTTAGGAGGTCATTTCCCTATGGACGCACTTACATTTCCTGAAAAATATCAAATGATTTCCCAATTCTCTGCTCGACTGACCAATGTTCCCGAAATTTCAGGTCATATCTCGCGAACGGGAGCAAATAGGAAAATGCAATTTGTACATTTGCAACCAGCAGGGAAAACAAATGGGAAAAATGAATACACTTAAAAAAAAGCAGGGAAAACACTTTCAGACAAACTTTTAAATATTCGATTTCCTATGTAAATAACGATTTTAAGAAAATACACTATCTCGCATTTCCGGCAGGTTTCACGCTGTAATAACATTTGAACCGCTCACCACACACACTCAAAATTAGTGGGAAACGCATATCTCAATCATAGGAGGCTTTTAATTAAGGAATACCATCGAACCGTGAGGTCAAACGATAAAATGAAAGAAAATCGATTTTGTCAAAATTGTTATTTTTTTAGTTACAGGAAAATCTAAAAACGTTTTTGAAAGAATTTTTGCTGCTGATTACAGATATGCAAATTATATTTCTCTTGCTTTTTTCGTTCTCTATCGCCTGCAATAATTGAAGAAATTTTTAAGAAATTTCGGCGCTCGAATAGAGATCTCGGAAAGTCGTAAATTTCTTGCAGACAATCTTAGTGGATCAATTGGAAAATGAACTTCTGAAAACGATGCCGCAAACCGTTTTTGATTATCTGTAACCGTCTCCGAGACATCTACTTAGCAAATCGAGAATCGGGTAAATTTCAGTTTGAAATTTCTTGACGAATTATTGAATCTTTCGGGAGAATTTACACACCGACTTGTTCGTCTTATCGTGTAGTTTCTGTGTGCCGAAAATAATTTCGTTGCTTTTTACCGTTCTCGAGGAAATCGAAAAAAACCGAAAAAGCACATATTTTTCGAACGAAATGATGGAAAATTTTCCTTACAATTTCTTTCGGAAAATTTTCTCGTGATTTTTTTTTGTTTACCCGAAGGAAATCGAAGTGCTGAAAATGGTTTTCCGGTTTATTTCGCTCTAAAATTACAAATAAACAAGTTTTATATATTTTTTCGCTGTACACCATCTCGCATTACCAACTGATTTCACGCTGTCATAACTTTTGAACGGCTCGCCACAGAGACTCCTAGTCTTCATCAATAGATTCAGCGTCCCAAAATTAGTCAGAAAATGTATATAATGTTCCCTAGGAAGCTTTCAGTTAAAAATACCATCGACACGGGGAGTCGAGACCGCGGAAACGACGAAATGCGAGAAAATCGATTTTGTTAAAATCGTTATTTTTTGAGTTACAGCAAAATTTAAAAACGTTTCTGAAAGCATTTTTGCTGCTGATTACAGATATGCAAATTATATTTCTTTAGCTCTTTCCGTTCTCTATCGCCTGCAAGAACTGAAGAAATTTTTAAGAAATTTCGGCGCTCGAGTAAAGATCTCGGAAAGTCCTGAATTTCCTGCAGACAGTCTTCTTGTATAAATTGGAAAATGAACGTTTGAAAACGATGCTGCAAACCGTTTTTGATTATCTGTAACCGTTTCCGAGACATCTACTTAGCAAATCGAGAATCGGGTAAATTTCATTTTTAAATTCTCGACGAATTATTGAATCTTTCTGGATAATTTACACATCGACTTGTTCGTCTTGTCGTGTAGTTTCTGTGTGCCGAAAATGATTTCGCTGCTCTTTACGGTTCTCGAGAAAATCGAAAAAAAACAGAAAAGCACATATTTCTCGAACGAAATGATGGAAAATTTTTGTTGAAAAATTTTTTGGAAAATTTTTTTCGTGATTTTTTTTTGGTTTCCCGAAAGAAATCAAAGTGCTGAAAACAGTTTTCCAGTTTATTTCGCTCTAAAGTTACAAATAATCAAGTTTTATATATTTTTCACTGTACACCATCTCGCATTTCCGACTGATTTCACGCTGTCATAAGTTTTGAACGGCTCACCAAAGAGACTTCTAGTCTTCACCATTCGATTCAGCGTCCCAAAATTAGTCGGGAAACGTATATAATATTCCCTAGGAAGCTTTCACTGAAAAATACCATCGAGACGGGAAGTCTAGACCACGGAAACGACGAAATGCGAGAAAATCGATTTTGTTAGAATCGTTATTTTTTGAGCTACAGCAAAATTTAAAAACGTTTCGGAAAGCATTTTTGCTGATGATTACAGTTTAATTACAAAATTTTAAAAAAAGTTTAATTACAGTTTTTTTACACGCAAATTATATTTCTCTAGCTCTTTCCGTTCTCTATCGCCTGCATGAATTGAAGAATTTTTTAAGAAATTTCGGCGCTCGAGTAGAGATCTCGGAAAGTCGTGAATTTCCTGCAGACAGTCTTAGTGTATAAATTGGAAAATGAACTTCTGAAAATGATGCCGCAATCCGTTATTGATTAACTGTAACCGTTTGTTTCCGAGACATCTACTTAGCAAATCGAGAATCGGGTAAATTTCATTTTGAAATTCTTGACGAATTATTGAATCTTTCCAGACAATTTACACATCAACTTGTTCGTCTTGTCGTGTAGTTTCTGTGTGCCAAAAATGATTTTGATGCTCTTTACGGTTCTCGAGAAAATCGAAAAAAAACCGAAAAAGCACATATTTTTCGAACGAAATGATGACATTTTTTTTTTAATTTTTGTGATTTTTTTTTTGTTTACCCGAAGGAAATCGAAGTACTGAAAACGGTTTTCCAGTTTATTTCACTCTAAAGTTACAAATAAACAAGTTTTATATATTTTTTCGCTCTACACCATCTCGCATTTCCAACTGATTTCATGCTGTTATAACTTTTGAACGGCTCACCACAGAGACTTCTAGTCTTCACCATTCGATTCAGCGTCCCAAAATTAGTCGGGGAACATATAAAATATTCCCTAGGAAGCTTTCACTGAAAAATACCATCGAGAAGGGGACCACGGAAGTCTAGACCACGGAAACGACGAAATGCGAGAAAATCGATTTTGTCAAAATCGTTATTTTTTGAAGTACCGCAAAATTTAAAAACATTTCTGAAATAATTTTTGCTGCTGATTACAAATATGCAAGTTATATTTCGTTAGCTCTCTCCGTTCACGATCGCCTGCTAAAATTGAGGAAAATTTTAAGAAAATTCGGCGCTCGAGTAGATCTTGGAAACTAATGTACTTGCAGCGCATAATATAAGTGTGTTAATTGGAAAATGACTTTCTGAAAACGATGCCGCAATCCGTTTTGGATTATATCCAACCGTTTCTGATATATTGACTATCAAATCGACAATCGTTAAATTTCAGTTTGAAATTTCTCGACGAATTATTGAATCTTTCTGAACAATTTGAACATCGACTTGTTTGTCTAGTCGAGTAGTTTTTATGTTTCGAAAATGATTTCGTTGCTGTTTGTCTTTTTGAGAAAATTAAAAAAAAACCGAAAAAGCACATTTTTTTCGAACGAATTGATGCAAAAAATCTTTTGACGAATTTTTTGGAAAATTTTCTCGTGTTTTTTTTTTGGTTACCCGAAGGAAATCGAAGTGCTGGAAACGATTTTCTAGTTTATTTCGCTTTAAAGTTACAAATTAACAAGATATATAGTTTTTCGGTTCTATAAGCCGTCTCTTTGTTTTCGCTGTCCGGGTTTTTACAAACCTCTCTGAAACTACAAATTCCAACGAAACCATTTTCGGAAACTAGACTACAAGACGAGCAAAACGATATGTAAATTGTTTAGAAATATTCTATTTCTTATTGCGAAATTCTGAATTCAAATCTTCGCGAATTTCGACTTCATAAGACTTCATAACTCGAAAGCAGTTGCAGATAATTAAAAACGGATTGCGAAATCGTTTTCAGTAGTTGATTTCCCTGGGGTTGCAGTTAGATTTATTACTAAAACTTAAACTAAAAACTTAAACTTTTCATTACTTAAAAATATGAATTAGTTTCCCAGTTCTCGGCTCGGGCGAGCAAATTTCGCGAAATTTCGTTTGATTTTGCCAATTATATCAAGTCATATCTCGCGAACGGAAGCGGCTAGCAAAATGAAATTTGTATATTTACAACCAGCAGGGAAAACACTTTCAGACGCACTTTGAAATTTTCCATTCGCTTGATAAATAATGATTTTAAGGAAATACATTTTCTAGCATTTTCCGCTGATTTCACGATTCCATAACTTTTAAATCTGTCACAACCATCAAAGAAGTTTTGCTTCATCCACGCGTAAAGCTTAAACACTAATTTTTTCCGTTTGAATTTAGCGTTTTACTGACATTTTCCGTAATTGTTTGATGAATAAAAGAAAACTTCAGAAAATGTGCCCTTATATATAAACAAAAAAAGGAAATGCAATTACATTTTCGCCGAAAACAAACAATGGAAATGCGAGTAGAGATAATAAAAACATGAACACGAAATGAATTACATTTCATAAACATGAGTGTAACACCTATCTCTCGTTTTACACGGTTGTTTTTTGCATTACCTTGCTTTTACACTTTATACAAAAAAATATCGAAAACTCAATCCATTAGTTTTAGTGTAATTTAACAAAACCTCAACATCATCAACAGCTTTGGATCCACAACCTTGTTATTATGGGTTGATTGGAGATTTTTTTTCCATTCTAATCTCTTCCAGGCCGTAGCTTTCCATCCGGTCACCTTCATTGCTAATATATTCTCCTGCACTTGGTCCAGATATCTTGTTTTTAGCCTGCTCCGTGTCCTTTTCCCTACTGGTCTTTGTCGTATAATAAGTTTTGCTGGCTCTGAATCCTTCATTCGCTCGGTATGTCCTATAAACCGGAACCTATATACAGGTAACTCCGTTTGCCTCTATACGCTTCGAGCTTCCTTGAATATTTCATGTATATCCAAGTATAGCTCGATGTATATTTCTGGTAAATAAATAAATAAATAATAGTATATTATTTAAATCAAAATAGAAGTAATATTTCTTCTTCTTCAAGTAGCACTACAACCCTATGTGGATCTTGGCTGCAAGCACAATGCCTCCAACGACTTCTATCTAGCATTGCTTCCTGTTCATTTTCGATGCCCATCTTCCGCATATCCGATAGAACATTGCCTATACAACTCATTCTAGGTCTTCTGCTCGTCGGTACCTCCTGCCAAGCTATTTTCAGCATTCTGTCATCCGGTGCTCTGCATATGTGTCCTGTCCATCTCAATCTTTGTGACTTTGCTTCTCTCGCAATATCTCCCTGGTACAATTGTTCTAAATCTGCGTTTGTTCTTATTCGATATTGCCCTGACCTCGGATCCTGGGTTGGTTGGTCCATTGGTTTTGGTCCGTATATTGGTGCATTGGTCCACATATTTTTCGAAGTATTTTTCGGGGGGGCGTCTTCGTTTGATTTAGTTAGGGTCCACGCTTCACATCCGTATGTGACTACCGGTCTTATAGTAGCATGGTACAATTTTAGTTTTGAGGCTCGCGACAATATTCTCGATTGGAAAAGTTCTGTTAGTGCATAATAGCATCTATTACCGCTCTGTATGCGGGCCTTCATTTCTTTATTCATGTTGTTGTCTGCTGTGATAACTGCGCCGAGGTGTTTGAATTCTGAGACCTGTTCGAAATTGTAGGTGCCAATGGTTATGTTTTGCCCTAGTCCAGTGGTTCCCAACCTTTTTCCCAAGAAAAATTGTACATCCTAAAATGAACTGCTAAAAATTTTGTACCCCTCCCCTTTTTTTAGAGGTAAGGAAAAAAGTTTTAATATGTTTAACGCTAAAAAAAAACAAAATAAATTAATCTTTTGATAAAACATATAATAATCCCACGAAAAGTCACATGGAAGTTACGGAAACAAATGACCCTCAGTCTCCAGCTCATCGAGGGTGCTAAAAATCCCCGGAGGCAAAACAAAGAAACACATTCAAATCGGGATATGGTGTGTCCGCAGCCTTTTCGAAGCAGGTAAACTCGCAGACACCATCAGAGAAATGAAAAGATTGAACATTGACATTCTTGGAGTAGGCGAAATATTCTGGCCAGGTTCAGGTAAATTTCAATCAGAAAACAAAATTATAAATTACTCAGGAAATGATACTCATAGACATAGAAGAGGTGTTGGTATAATTGTATCAAACTACATAGCTGATTCTATAACTGCTTTTATACCAACCACAGATAGAACAATGCTCTTAAAAATAAAGGCAAGACCCTTTTCTATGAACATCATATTCGTTCCGTGCATAACCGCGCTTAGCGCCACCTGTGGTCAAAAAGCCAACTTCGTTTGCAATAAGTTTATAAAAACAACAGGCAAAAACAAAAAATAATTAATTGAATAAAATATACAATATTTTACAGCAAAAAAATTGCCAATTATGTCAGATCATAACTAGCGAACGGAAGCGGCTAGGAAAATGCAATTAGTATATTTGCAACCAGCAGGTAAAACACTTTCAGACACACTTTGACATCTTCCATTCATTTGATAAATAATCATCTTAAGGAAATACAGTTTCTCGCATTTTCTGAAGATTTCACTATGTCATAATCTTTGAACGGCTTACCACAGAGACTTCTAGTTTTCACCAATCGATTCAGCATCCCAAAATTAGTCCGGAAAAGTATATCATATTTGTAGGAGGCTTTTAATTAGGAAATACCATCGAAGCGTGAAGTCAAGATTGCCGAAACGGTAAAATCGATTTTATCAAAATCATTATTTTTTGAGTTAGAGCAAAATTTAAACAGGTTTCTGAAAGCATTTTTGCTGCTGATTACAAATATGCAAATTATGTTTCTCTAACTCTTTCCAATCACTATCGGCTGCAAACATTGAAGAATTTTTTAAAAAATTTCGGCGCTCGAGTAGAGATCTCGGGAAGTCGTGAATTTCCTGCGGACAATCTTAGTGTGTTAATAGGAAAATTACCTGCTGAAAATGAGTCCGTTTTTGATTATCTGTAACCGTTTCTGAGATATCGACTTAGTAACTCGAGAATCGTAAAATTTCAATTTGAATTTTTTTGACGAAATATTGAATCTTTCCGAACAATTTACACATCGACTTGTTCGTCTTGTCGAGTAGTTTCTGTGTCCTGAAAATGATTTCGCTGGTGTTTACCGTTCTTGAGAAAATCGAAAAAACCGAAGAAGCACATTTTTTTTCGACCGAAATGATGGAAAATTTTTGTCGAATTTTTTGGAAAATTTTCTCGTGATTTTGAAAAATTGAAATTTTTTTTTTTGGTTATTCGAAGGAAATCGAAGTGTTGAAAACGATTTTTTAGTTTATTTCGCTCTAAAGTTACAAATTAAGAAGATATAGCCTATACCTTGGGTGTTTTGAGCATTTGAATCGAAAAAACTGAAAAATCGTGTTCAGCACTTCCTTCGGATAACTTTCCATCGGATAAATTGAAAAAAAAAACCTAAAATTTTCCAAATAAAAAACTTCGTTTTGATCAGGAAAAAAGTTGCATTTTCGGTTCTCTACGATCTTCTCGGAAACAACAAATTCCAGCGATATCATTTTCGGCACACTGAAAATAGACGACAAGAAGAGGAAATCGATGTTTAAATTGTTTGGAAAGATTCAATTTTTTATTGCAAAATTCTTAATTCAAATTTTTCCAAATACATGTCAATATACACAAATAAATGATGAATAATGACGTAACTGGACCTGAAGTTCTTAAATGTGTCACCTTTGGCGCTAGAGCTGTTATGCTCGGAGCGAATAGGTAAATGCTCTAGCTTCGGAATCGAGTGACAATGAAATCGAAGAATTTTATACCCAAATCTCCGAATTATTACAACACACAAATTCGCACGAACTGACCATGATTATAGGGGATTTTAACGCAAAGGTTGGATCTGAAAATAGTCGGAATAGTTGGTGCGTTTGGACTAGGAGATAGAAACGAAAGAGGAGACAAATCTATACAATTCTGCCAGGAAAAGGACTTCAAAATAAGGAATACTTGGTTCCGGCTCCTACTCAGAAGACTGTACACCTGAAAATCTCCACAAGACAACCAACAACATATCGTACATAACTAAATCGATTACATACTAATAAATAAAAGATTTGCTTCAGCAATAATCAGAGCATGCACATATCCAGGAACTGACGTGCCTTCAGATCGCACCCCACTGAAAGCGAAACTCAGAACTAAGATTACATCAGAAGGCGAAACACGAACCAAACAAAAAAATGATCTTGAACAACTGAAAAATCCAAATATTCAACAAAATATTTCAATGAAACAACAGGTTGAACGAGCTTGATTATCAGAACATAAGCCATCTGGAATTGTGGAGTCAAACAGCTGAAATTTTAAAAAGAACATTAAAGAACTCCCTACTAGAAGATATCAGCCTAAACTAAATGGATAACTGACGAAATCCTTGAATTAATGTATGAAAGACGAGTCTACAAGAACAAAGATGGTTCAAAGTACAACAGTTGGCAAAGAATCATAAGATCCAAAATTCGACAAGCAAAAAACACCTGGCTTGCACAAGAATGCTCGGAGATAGAAAGGCTCCAAAACTTGCACGATGATTTTAACTTACATAAAAAGATAAAAGAGGCATCAGGCATATACAAGAAAAAAAAACACGAATATGCTATTCGATAACTACAAGAAATTGATAACTGGTGCTGAAGAGAAATTACGCTCTTCATAAGACATTTCTTGTAATTTCTATTGTATCCCTTGCAACAACGTAATGTACCACCAGAGGTACATGTACCCCAGGTTGGGAACCAATGCCGTAGTCGATCTCTTCCCTGTCTCCGGGAGTTATACATATATTTTCTTTTTGTCTTCATTAATACGTAATCCTACTTTTCTATTTTTCCAAACAACTCTTTGGTTTTAATGCTCGTTTTACTGACAAGGTCTCTATCATCTGCATATGCCAGTATCAGGTTTGGTCCACTGTTTGGAAAAACTTCAACGTAGATGTTAACCCGTTTGATCGCTGCGTTTACTACCATGTACCGTAGACAAACTATCACCGTGTTTCAGGCCGTTGTCTACCGTAAAGTTTTCTGACATTTTGTTCCCAACTTTAACACAGCACCGGCTGCTCTCCATGCACACTTTTGTAATATTGATTATTTTCTTTGGGATTCCACATACTGCCATGGCTGCTAATACGTGGTCTCTTATCACACTATCATAGGTTTGTTGGAAGTCGATGAAGAGTTGGTGGTTTAGGTCCTTATTAAATTCCCAGTGTTTTTCGAGGATTTGGCGGATTCGAGTGAAGATTTGATTCATCGGTCTAAAACCGCACTGATAGTCACCTATCGATTCTTCCGCGTATGGTGTTATGCGAGTTAGAATTACGTTTACAAGCACTTTATATGCGGTGTTGATGAGAGATCCCTCCGTAGTTTTTGCACATCTGATGGCTTCCTTTTTATGTAAGGGTATAATAACACTCTGCTTCCAACTTTCCGGTAATGTTTCACTGTCTCATATTAGTAAGATTATCTCATGCATCCTCTGATATAGGGCTCGGGACCTCCCTTTTTCAAGCATTCAGAGGGGATAATATCATTTATATAGTTCTTTAGGCGTTGTATGGCCTTCGTCACTTCTTCTAGTGTCGGTTTTTCGGTTGCTATTTCGGCGGTTAGGTACACCGGTATATTTGTTGTGTCGTCCTTTGTTACATTGAGGAGTTTCTGAAAATGTTCTTTCCATGTTTTTAATATCTCTGTAGTGCCGGTGATGAGTTCACTATTATCTTTCCGTATTATATTACTTCTTTGCTGTTTAAATCCTATTTTCATTCGAGATGTTTCTTTAAAGAATGCCCTGCTGTTGTTATGTCTTCCACTATCTTTGATATCTTGTATTAGTTTCTTCTGATGTACTCTCTTTGTTTTCCCTAATGAGTTTTCTTGCTCTACGTCTTGCATTGTTAAAGTTATCTATGTTGTCTTGTGAAGGATCCTGTAACAATTGAGCCCTAGCTCGGTGTTTTGGTTCTGTATGTCTTCACAATCCGTATCGTACCAGTTATTTTTCTTTGTTCTTTCGCGCTTTCCATTGTTTCCAGAATGATCGTCTGTATAGCATTCCAGCAACGGTGTTGGCGTTATCCTTACACGTTTCCGGTATATCCCGCATTTTAGTTGCAATCTTAGATTTATAGTCAACTAGGGTATACTCCTCCTTAAGTTTCTCCGTGTCCCATTTAGCTGTCTTATTTGATTGTTGTAGACCTGGCTTTTGTTTCTTGATCCTTATTCTTCTTTTGGCACATACTACAAAGTGGCCCTAGTCTGCCTCAGCTCCTGTTTTACTTCTGATGACTATGATGTTATTTGCGTGCATGGCATCTATTAGGTTGTGATCTATTTGGTTTCTTGTGACACCATCGTTGGATACCCATGTCTGTTTATGTATGTCTCTGCGTTCTCACATAGTAGATTTGACCATAAGATTGTTGAGTTCTGCTAGATTTGCTACCCGTAGTCCGTTGTTGATGCTTATATCGTGTAGGCTATGTCGTCCAACATGTAGTCTTAAGCAGTCTTCTCTACCCAGTTTTGCATTGAAGTCGCCCCACTATCATATTTTACTTGGGGTTCGAATCGAGAATTCTGGTAAGTTGGTCATAGAAAGTGTCCTTCTCATCATCTTCCTTCTCTTCCGTTGGCGCGTGTACCGATATTAGTGTGTAGTTGTACCATGGACCTCTTAGTCTAATGTAACATATTCTTTCATTAAGGGGTACAAAGTCCATTACTGCGTCCAATAGGTATTCCTGTATTACAAAGCCAGTTCCCAAATGATGGACGCCATCTTTGTTGCCACTGTAAGATACTCATCTTTACATTACCCGTATCTGGCACCTGATTTCCTGGATAGCCGTAATACCCATTCCATACTTTTCTAGCTCTGAAATAGCTCTCTTGGCTGCTCCTGGTCGATACCAGCTTAATACATTCCACGTTCCGAAACTCGATTCTTTATTCGTTGTTGGATTCGTCGTCGTGTTTCCGTCCTATTCCGGTTATCTTATCTGTTTGGTTCATAACACTTTGGCTTTTCACAGGATGGGGTTGTTAGCCCAAATGCCTAACCCTCCTCTTTTACCCGGGCTTGGGACCGGCTACGCCCACAATGAGTTACTCAATCCACCCATCGAGACCGCAGGCAGAGTTGGAATAACATTTATGTTAAATAATTTTGTTTTAAAGTTTGCGAGAAAGTGTAAAAAAAATGAACCGTGTAGAACGAGGGAGTGAGGGATTTGAGGGTTCACATGAGACTTGATAAGGCGAGAGTTTCAAGAATCTCGACTTGATAAGGCGAGAGTTTCAAGAATCTCGACTTGATCTCGTTATTTGTGAAAAAATTACTCTCGTATCAGTATCGCTCTCGTAACCGTGGTTTCGCTCTTGTAACCGTTTGTCTCGTCTCGTCTTGTTTCTTCTCGTCTCGTCTAGTGAGTGAAATGTAACTTGCCCGAGCCCAGAACGAGCAGTTCAAATTTATACAAGAAAATATTACGGCTGTCCTTGCCAGAGTCCAAGATTGAAGAATAAGTATGAACGAGATCAGAAACGAGACTCTCGTGTCTCGCAAGAGCTAGACCACATACGCTCTCGTGTCTCGCGAGAGCAAGTCCACATATGCTCTCGCTCTCGCCTAAATAATTTTCAAAACTGTCTCGTCTCGATTTTACGAGATGAGAAAAATATCTTTCTCGTGTGAAGCCCTACGAAGGATAGTTTTATACTGTTGATTGTATTCGTTTTCACTTCCCACGCCGCAACATTTGCAAAACCCATAAAATATATTGATATTTGTTTGTAAACAATTAAGGAATTTTGACGCAGCGCCGTCGCTACAATGAATTGATCAAACAATTTTTATTCCACGCCGTTGTACGTCTGTCCGTCTTTGTGCGGCAGTTTTGTGGCATCGATCTGGCGAGGGTAATTTTTCCCTTCTCTGTTTTATTGCACGTTGCGGCTTCCAGAGACTTTACGGATCGATTCCGGACGCACGGACTCCATAAAATATACACACACACACAGACCGCAAATACACGCGAAAAATGTAC